>JAVDOI010000009.1:21683342-21915842 GCA_032191485.1 Leptoclinus maculatus
ATTTTGTTTTTGATCTTTGAGAAACAAATTAATGGCTTTTAAAATATTTTCAAATTGACAGGTTCAAACAAAGTCCAGCTGTTACAGAGGAAATCAAAATGTCACCAGATATTTCTCCCACTGTTGTTGGTGGTGTCCCACTGTCTTTCCTAAAATTGTATTCTTTCTGATATGTACAATAAAATGCAGAATAATAATAAGATTCACAATTTTCTTGAACATGTAATAATAATACAAACTATTATTACATAATTTCTAAATGTTTTATATCATAGAATTACAACATATCTGCGTATTGGTTTTCTTATTATTGCCCTTGCATTGCCTCGTCAACCTGTCATTGTGTACTTTTGATGAAAGTGTGGTGTCAGCATATTGTGACCCTGAGTGCGGTCACTCGAACATATGTGTGCAATCGCCTGGAAGGCGAGCGATGGAGTTTGTTGTAGGCTACACGTTACACTCAAACTCTAAATGCATGATGACAGGCGGAAGTCAGAGGGGAGGAAAACTGGACTTCAGAACATTTCTGGTAATGAGAACCCTTGAGGAACCCTCCACTTCACCTCTCCTGATGTTTGTGAATCTGCTCTGTTACACCGAAGGTGGCTTCGCCAGCAGCTACCAGCTCTACCAAAACTGAAGGGTTTCAAATTAAAACCAGAATGATGATGAGTTCACGTCAAAATAAACGACAAATTAACTGGCTACAATTTGTGGGAGATGCTGCTAAATGATATCATAGTAATCCCTGCCAAGTGATTGACTGTCTGTCTGTGAGAATGGCACATTGAGGGGTTACTATAGTAACAGGGGCTCGGTTGCGGTGTTATGCCTAAAATTATCATTTAAAAAAACAAAAAGAAGAAAAAAATGAACCCTGCTCCAAGGACACCATCAGAGAAACATTATGGTAATGCTCTTAAACAAACATGTCAGAGAAGGAAAATACCAAAAACAAACAAATTGAAGTAAAGTGTGAAGTAAGTGAGAGTTTCAAGATGAAAATCAGTTTGGAGAGGGATCACAGAGGTGGTTTTGGGTCAGACGGGGGGAGTAATTAAGTGATGCCATGATTCAGACACCGTGTAGTAAAAGAAGTTAATTTGAAAAAACAATAGTTGAACTAGGACACTCAAGGCCATGCCCTATATCGCAATGTTGATACAAAATGATTTGTGTATCCACTCCAAAATGTAATGGGTTCTTCCTTGGCCGAAGCTCCGCCCCTCCATCAAGTTTTATTAAAATTGGGCGATGAGTTATTCTGTAATCAGACAGACAAACAAACAAACCGGAGGTGATAATTGTGGGTGTTGGATGTCGAGGCGCTGCCATCAATTTGTGGTCGGGGAGGCGGGGTCATGTGGCTCTCTGAGGGTGATGGTGACACAGATATCTGCACTCATTGATTCATCTGCTGTGGGAGGGGGGGGGGGGGGGGGGGGGATGATTCGTATTTTTAATCCAAGATAGATGGGGCGGGGAGAACCTTCACGTGCACAAACACACACGAACGCATGCAGCCGAATGATGTCAGCTGTGCAGAGTGTAAACAGAAAACAGCACAGCTACCAATCATCAGCACGCGCTCTTTAGCAAATTACAGCGAAAATTAGAGTGTGAGAGCAGGATGAGGGGATGAAGTGCAGATAGAGCTGCAGAGAGAAGGAGAAGCTTTTCCCCAGATTACAGAACAGCTACAGATTACGGCCCGTGGATTATGAGGGTTTGACCAAAAAAAAAAGAAAAAGTTGAGACCAACAAGCCGCTTTTTCTGTGTCCTTTTCTGAGGGTTGTGTGTTGGTTTTTGTGAGTGTGTTTGTGCCTGTGTGATTGTTCCTGCTGTCTGATTGCTTTATCTTTCTGATGTACATTCACATAATCACAAAGACAGACGCACATTTACGCATCGACAGGATATGCACACACCCAAACATACTAAGAACATACTTAACGTACAGACAGTGAAAGTGGAATCAATCTTTAATCTAAATCTCAAGCATATTTACCAAAATACTACTCCCTCAAGTTCATGTGTTTGCTATACAAACCTTGTTTTACTGAAATGCATCATTTAACAAAGATGCATGTGTCTGGTGCATGATAATGAACTCATGATCGAAACCCACTATCTCACTCAAATTGATTGACAGGTCTTTTAATAAAAGGATAAACGCCAAAAAACAACTAAATCAACGTTATTCATGTTTGTTAACATTAGTAACACCGGCGGGATCAATTGAGAAACACACTAACTGCATCATTTTTCAAAATGTTTAACATTTGTGAATATACTTCCAATTTATATGTTCAAAAAAGAAAATGTTTAAATCCTCGTCACTTCTCCTTGACCTCTGCTGCTGTTGTTGAGCTGTCACAGGTATGAAAGTGGAGCTGTCTACTCTACCAGCAGGACATTATTTATTATAATATGTACAAGGAGAGAGAATAATCACTGGATTCTGAATAGATTTAAATCTTGACCATTTCTGTCATGAGTTTGTTTCTCCCTTTCTTTGCTCTCTCATTCTCTGCCTCTCTCTTCTCGGTTTCAGAGCTCCTCGGAGCAGCGAAGCGGGTGAACGTCAACATCCAGGATGCAGACGGGTGAGGGACAACAGCTCCTCTGATTCATGTTCTAATATTCCACATTGCCATCGTCGTTTTTTAAGGTTCACTTCACTCGTCTTCTGTTTTTCCCTGATTCTTCGTACCTTCTTTCCCTCATTGTTTCCTAGTTTCTTTGCTTTCTTTCTGTCCTCTTGACATCATATCACACCTTTACATGTTCCATGAGTTTGTTATTCATTACAGTGTATTGTATAACTTTAGGAGTTTAATTGATATCACATTAGGTTTGCCCTGATTCAAGATATCAAAAATATGTTATGGTGTTGTGGGACAACAGGGTTTTGTTGGATTTTGGATTATTTGGGGGAAATAGACTCTGTGGCAAACAAACGTTTATGTTACTTACACGTTTTGTTCAGCAAGATAATGATTATTGAAGCTTGAATGCAATCAGCAGAAGTAAAAGCCAACGTTAGGCTATAAAAGAACTACATCACGGGAACATGAGTGCCATCATACGTGTGGCGAAGCTGTGAAGGCGGACTAGACGGCGTGATGGCGTTATAGTCTCATTTAGCCACTTGTCAGCAACCGCCACTTAAAAGTGTATTTTGGATCTAATAACAACACTTAAAAAATCTCGAGACAGACCTTATTTCAGGCATCTAACCAAAAACCCATCAAAAATAAAACACTGAATTCAAGACAATGAAACCGGAAATGTAAAAAATGCTAAAAAAAAACGAATTTCCTGCAGCGCTGACAATTTAGGACAGTGGTTCCTAACTTGGAGGTCAGACCCCCCCACGGGTTTACAAAATCTGCCTATAATCAATATTTTGATAGAATGGACTAAATGACAATGTGAAAACAATGCGAAAGGGGTCGCTCGTATTGATGAACCTACAGAGAATTATCACCCAAAACTGCAGCTCCCCTCGGCTCATTACAGAGCTTTATACTGAGTTTCAGCTCATTGTCAGTCTTTTGTTTTGGTTCACTCTCACAGCTCTCATAGCAGCAGGCAGTTTAAAACAAATTGAAATAAAAAAGGTTTTCAACTCGCTGGTAGCTAGATCTTTCCCTCAGGAGTCAGTAGAGACAAGAAGCAGAGTTAAAAGAGTGAATATTTGACTTTACAAGTTCCCCATATCAACATGAAGTGTAACTTAAAGGACCAGTGTGTAGGATTCAGGGGATCTATTTGCAGGATGGAATATAATATTCATGATATGTTTTCTTTAGTGTATAATAACACGAATGCAAGCTCATGCAAGGAATTTGACTTTTTTTGCATCTCCGACAATGTACAGAGAAGTAGAAATAGAAATAACAGCTAACGACAAGAACAACAAAAGGACAGATAGAGGTAATAGGAAGGACTGTTAATCACCTAAAACTAAGAGTCAGTTGTGTTTTCATTAGCTTAGATAGAGTTCACAGAGTTCACAGAGTTCACAGAGTCCACCATGTTGTAGTTAATTGTGGGCTGTAGTAGTAGCCCAGACAGGACAAACCAACACTGGTTCTAAAGTGGACCTTTCACGTTTTTATGTTATCTGAAGTCCACCGTGGCTCTCTGACACACTTGGAAAGGGAAGTGTGAGCCAACCTCACCGCTAGATGCCACAAAATCCATCACTCTGGTCCTTTAACACCCTTTGATGATGTAGTTTGTGCCGACCTGCAGTGCTTTAACTTTCCCCCCCTGTGTAGCTGTACCTGTTCACTCCAGGACCACGTAACATCAAAACACCAAACTCCTTCAAGTCTCTTAGACTTTATTCTGTAGCTGACACACGGTTTGATCATCCGACTGACGAAGGCAAGCCAAAAGGACATAATCTCCTTCTGAGATCAATATACTCTATCAGCCATACACACATTTTACACATTACGCTCATCTTAAATCTATCTTTGAAACACATATCCAGCTGAAGGCTGTAATTACCAACATTTTTCGGCTCTCAATTTGCTCAGAAATGTTCCCTTATCAACTCTGAATGTACAGCTATGTATTTTGGCTATATTTAGACTGGTGAGTGGTTAAGCTTTTTATGTGCACATGCTTGGTTTGCGATTGTGTTCCATTCGGCACCATCAGATAACAAAGGTCTTTTTATTATGTTGATTGGAATCGGATAATTGGACTCAACTCCTTGTGTAATGACTGATGATTCGTTGATTTGACTCCAGGGCCTGGCCCTTATATTCACCAGGGATCCATTAGACACACACACACACACAGGGATGCGTTGTGTGTACGCTTGGCTTCGGGGTAGAGAGATTGCTTATTAATGGAAGTAGGTCATTTGCCCCCTCCCGTCGCTCAGACAGAGCTGAGGGGCGGAGCTGCACTACGCTGAAGATTATTTCAGTTATGCTCCGGTTTCACACTACGTATGTGAATATGTGTATTTTTAAACATAATCTGTGTCTGTGTGAAGGTTGGCACCACTGCACCATGCCGCTCTGAGTGGTAACAAGGAGCTGATCTCTCTGCTGCTGGAGGCCCAGGCAGCAGTCGATATTAAAGACCATAAAGGTAAGAATACACACAGATTTAAGTGTCCTCACAAGTCGCTATATGTTACCATGAAACAGGTACAAAAAACACACACAGATGGCCAGAAAACAATCACAAAAGAACAGGAAAACAAAAATATTTCTGGCTATCCCTGCGTGACCGATAATACCATCTTTTGTAATAAAAGGTGAGTTTGTTTGAAATGCAATAAACATTCTCTCTGTGTAGTGTACGCTATTTATGAGAGGTGACAGATTTGTGTGCACAGCAAACAATAGACGATAGAAGAGCTTCATGGCTGCAGGACTGGGAGCCAAGGGGAAGCAGAGCAGCAAATATCTCCGTCTCATATTGGCAGCTTCCAGAAGAAAAAGACGAAGAAATCTCAGGGCAGATGGGAGATATAATCCCTCCAGGATGTAGGCCTACTGTCTCCACACTCCCAGTCAGCTCAGTCATCCCCAGTATGGCTCTAAATAGAAGTAACTGGCAGGGAACCTTACCAGGTGGTCCCACCCAGGCAGCATCCCCCGGTTCTGAAGAGTGAAGCCAATGTGGAGGTGCCTTGTACTTGCATTCTCTCTGCTGGCCATCAGGCGGCGACTCCTCTGGTTGCATGTTCCGATTGTATAGAAGTCTATGAGAAAATGACTCTACTTCTCACTTGATTTATTACCTCAGTAAACATCGTAAACATGAGTTTATGGTCTCAATCGCTAGTTTCAAGTCTTCTTTAATACAGCATGATGTTCATTTAGTAAATTATGGTCTCATTTAGAGTAAAATAGACCTTAAAGCGGAGTTAGGGCAGTCTTACTGTGATTGACAAGTCGCTAACAGAGCCATATATGAGCATATGTATATATGATCACCTTCGTTTACTGGTTGCAAAAAAGATGGCGACGGCCCAGAAAAAATGACGATGGCCAAAATGCCGAACTTGAGGCCTTAAAACGTCAGTCCACCATCCACTGGGTGATGTCACGACGACTACTTCCTCTTCCGAAAGTGAAAGTAAAGTCTATGGTCCCACCTCCTCAACTCTTTCCGTGGAGGTGGTAGGGAAACCCAAAATCATTCCTCCGGTGCCCACCTAGCTCATGGTGAGGACTGGAAATCTTGACTCAAGCCAGATATTTTCCTCAGGAGTTGATGGAGACCCAAGTAAAGCAAAAAGGAGAGAATGTTAATGTTGCTCTGTGCCTGCTGGATGTGTAAGGGGCCATTCAAATATTGCGTGTACAAATTAGTTATTTTAAATGAAGACGTGCAACAAAGTGCACTCAAAACTGAAAGCAACGTCATGGTGGCGCACATTCGTTCCGACGTGCCTGTTTTTTCGGGAGCGCCCACATCGTAATTGAAAAATCACAATTTTTTCGATTGCAGCAAACACACAATGGGTCATGTGACAAGAACTAACCAATCAGCTCCACACACACTAGCAAACTAGTTCTCCATATCAGCTCAAATATGTTGTTTCCGCTGCCCCTAAGTTGCCAAGAAATTATTAATTAATAATTATTATATTATTAACTTGGAATTATTATTCCAAGTTATTGCAGGTTTAAGATTCACTCAGATGGGACAACGGGAGCTGTTAACTTGGAAGTTCTGATCCTTTTTCAGACGTCACGTCCGTCTGCCAGATGTTTTTGTGCAAAGATGCCAACTTAAGGTCACTGACCTGGACATCCTGCAGGCCTGAGCCTCTGAGCTTGATATCCTGTCCAAAAATAAATCACAAACAAAAAAGGGGGCAAGCAACTCTGTGTTGAACAACTCTGCCAGGACACTTCTGACACAGTTCAGGGTATTTCCAAAATCAGAAAACTAATTTGGTTGCGAGTTTCGAATTTCTGTGGGGCCTTTATTATCCTCATGGTCCACTGTTTCATGATATGCTCACGATCCACACTTTGACCATCACTGTCTGACAAATAAAACACAGTTCCTGAAGTTCACACGAGACATATGAATGTCAATGTCTCAACAATTGAGCTTTCAGGATTGAAGGATGAACTTCCCCATTCACCACTGGAAAGGAAATGGGCTCATATCACTTCCAGCAACCCTCCAGAAGAACCTCCTGGAATTGAGGCAGTGTCGATTACGTCAACCCCCCCCCCCCCCCACCCCCATCTTCAAACAAGTCCAGCGTCTCTCTTTCCTTGCACAGTCTGAATGAAGTACTCTCTTGTCTTTGCACACTCTCTAGAAGATCTTTAAAGGCTGCCTGAGAATCATTTTGCTGCTGTGTCTCTTTATCCTGCCATCACCTCTCTTCTGAGTCAGGACTCCCTCATGCCAGCCAGGCCTGGAGGGCCTCTTTATTCAGCGTGACGATGTGGCTCATCGCTGGTAGTAAGACTGAGGGTCTTGGGTTGCTGCCATGAGAAACATGCTCACTGGTCCTTGCAGCCACTAATACAAAGTGGTGTTTAATGTCTTCTGGTTAGAGGCACTAGTAATGATTGCAAGGTGGATTTTTGTGCTGTGCGCAGCTGGACTTTGCATCGCCTTGCATTTCCTGCATGGCTTGCAATGTCCAGTTTCCTGCATGGTTATTTAAAGTCTGGTTCAGCCACTTAAAGGGGATTTCTTCTTTTGCCCTTTTGTCTGAAAGCAGTTTGTCTGCGACGTCCCATGAGAACGACGCTTTGCACAAACAGTTCTCCAACGGTCACAAAAGGTCACAAACATGTCAACAACAGTATGATTGCATTTCCAGGAGGGACACTGAGAAACTGTGCCTAAATCTGTTGCTACAGTGAAACCGATATAACAGAAAGGATTGCCAAAATTGCACTCACCTTAGGCCTGAAATTACAACTGTCATTAATTGACCTACTGATTGTTTTCTTGATTAATCCATCCATCATTTGGTCTATAGATTCCCAGGGCCCATGGCGCCCTCCAAAAATGTCTTGTTTTGCCAAAACAACAGTCAAACACCCAAAGATATTCAGTTTACTGGCTCTCTACGCTTTGTAGCGTTACTATTCCACTGCTCGTTTTAGTCAAAACTGCAAAACTTCACCTCAGTGAGTCCGCGACTTGCCATAAGTCGGTTTAGTTTACAGGGAAGTTAGCCCGCTACAACGGTTGCATTGGCAACGGTACACATAAGAATGTCAGCCGCTCTGACCATCCTATGTTGATTTGAATGGGAATGTCCCTTCTACTTCTATTCTACTTCTATTTTATTTCTATGCAAATGACAAACAACCAGTTAACGATTATCAGTCTAGTATATATACTAGCAGCATAATATTAGCAGCAACACTTTTGTGTTGGGTTTGATTGGTTCTGACTTTACTAACTGAGTTTAGTGATGCTACTGTAAAAGGTATTTTCATCTGCTGGATGGCCACTGACCAACTGGTCTGTCTATAGAAATAACAATAACAGAATGTGTGTATTTGCATGCATTCATGTGTCTTTATGTTCTCATGTTCTTGTATGTATGTGTGCATGTCCTTGTGGGGTCTGTGTTTTATTTTGCTGTCAACTTTGTGTGTGTGTTTTGTGTAGGGATGCGTCCTCTGCATTACGCTGCATGGCAGGGGAAGACTGAACCAATGAAAATGCTGCTGAAGGCAGGCTCGTCAGTCAACGGACAGTCAGATGAAGGACAGATCCCTCTCCACCTATCAGCTCAACACGGACACTATGACGGGGTAACTGTTTTTGTGTGTGTTTTAGTGCGTATAGTAGCCGTGTGTGTTTTAGTGTGTATAGTAGCTGTGTGTGTGTGTGTTTTGTGAGGTGTGTTAAGTGTGCCTGAGGATGCATGCATGAGTTGTGGTTGGTCCAAGCTAGGAAATTCAGAAGCGTCAGTAAGATTTGTGTGTGTGTGTTTGTTACAGTCGGAGATGTTGCTACAACACCAGTCCAACCCGTGTATCTCAGACTCAGCTGGGAAAACACCGTTGGACCTCGCCTGTGAATTTGGTCGAGTCGGAGTGAGTAAATTGAACTGAAAACCAAAAGATACTCAAATAGAAAGAAAGAAAATACAGAAAAAACGTCCAATACAGACGCGCTGCAACAGTGACTTTCAGACATACAACATAAGACAGTCAACACAAAATATTCCTTAAAATTAAACAATTCACCTGTATGAACAAATAACTGTTACAAATCTTATCAAGGATTGTATTCTAGAAAAAACTTTAGCACCTTTAAACATCCCATCCATGGTCTAAAACCACCAAATTCAACATTTAGACCCTAATATATTCTAAAACATCGGCAGCCAGAAGAGAGAGCATACAGCTTCTGCAGCAATAATTTAATTTCACAGAGAAAACTAATTTTAAATGGAATTTTGCCAAAGGTTCACGCTTGTTTACGTGGTTAACAGCAGACTTTGGAAACTGTTAATTGAAATGACTTCATATTATACATGAATGTGCGTGTTCGCCTGAATTTTTAGGTGGTCCAGCTCCTGCTCAGCAGTAACATGTGTGCAGCCATGCTGGAACCGAAACCCTCCGACCCCAACGGAGTGTCACCTCTTCATCTCGCTGCCAAGAACGGACACATCGATGTCATACGGTCGGAAAAACTTTGAGTCTCAGTGTGTGTCTGTCTTCAAACGTCAGTCTGTCAATCTGTCAGTCTGTTTGTCCATCTAACTGACTCGTCCAATCTAACTTAAACTCCAGCATAACAATTGCAGTCTGAAAATCTGTTACGGTCTAAAGCACACATGGTTTTTGTTGACTTGCATTTATGGAGATGTTTTTAAATTCTACAATGTTTCTTTGCATAGACTTAGTTTTCACTTTATGTCTGTTATTCAATGTAAGCACTTCGATGAAATAATGTCATGAAAAGCTGCTTTACAAATAAAGGTTAATATTATCATTATTCTGTGCTGCAGGTTGCTGATTCAGGCTGGAATAGACATCAACAGACAGTCTGAGTCTGGCACAGCGTTGCATCAGGCAGCCCTCTGTGGGAAGACAGAGGTAGTGCGCCTGCTGCTGGATGTAAGTCCATCTGTCCGTCTCTCTATCTCTCTGTCCGCCTGTTTAATGTGTTTACAAAAGCAACTGTTGCTAAAGCTGCCTCGCTCTCCTCAGCCGAGCAAGTTTTACACCTCAGCACTTGGCATTCATCCCACCGAGCTGTGTGATGAAGCCCGTGGGATACGTTTGCTTGTTACATAAGTGTAGCAGAATGGCCAGCATCCTACCTGTCATGCAATATCCAAGGCAGCTCGGTTTTGTTTTGTAACCCTTTCTGATGTTGCAGCTGAGGCAAGCACACACAACAAATGTTTAGCAGCAGGCGTGCACACACAGCCAGAATGCACAGCATATCCCTGTTGTGAATTTCACTTCTTCTCCACTTCCATCCAGAGTGGCATCAGTGCAGGGGTGAGAAACACTCTGAGTCAGACTGCCCTGGACATCGTTAACCAGTTCACCACCACACAGGCCAGCCGAGAGATCAAACAACTACTGAGAGGTGAGAGTACACGTACTGCCACTTAATTAATCCTCACAGTCCAACACCAAGATATATATAACCCAGATACTTTTTAATAAAAGTTGATTTACCACCAAATGGTCAAACATTAGGAATTCCTTTTACTATATTCTGTTATTTACAAAATGACAGGACAGAGCTTAACACTAATTAGGTAATTACATGCTTTTGTATATTCACCTGCAGCATAGAAGCAAACAGTGCACCTCACCCCTACTGCCTTCCTCTCCATCGTGTTCTGCTCCCTCCTGACTTTTTTTCTCTAATTATTCCAACTACCTGAAACCCTCTACTGGACTCTACTCAACTCTACTGCTGTACTCTTTATACTCTATACTCTTGTGCTGTAGATGCCTCGGCTGCGATGCAGGTGCGTGCATTGAAGGATTACTGCAACAACTACGACCTTACCAGCCTCAACGTCAAAGCTGGAGACATTATCACGGTACGTAGGTCTGATAATCGTAACAAAATACTGTACATTTATCAACTTGGTCTTCATAGATGTAGGCTACTGTACATAGACATGTGAACACTGGTAATAGCTTTTGTATAACTTTCACTTATACACCAGGAGCCAGTTGCCACAGCTCTTAATAGGTTTAAACTTTAGCCAAGTTATGGTGCAGCTTAGTTTATGAAGTGGATCACATCACTAAATATATAAAAATGGTTTGCACCACACAAACTAGTTCTTACATAGAGACTTAAAACCAGTAACTGCCAACTGCTGCATAATATGTGACCCATTTAGATCGAAGAATAAATTAGATAATATGGAATATGGTCCATATATGACATAACGCTTGATAAAGTGTTGATAAATAATGATTTAAAATGGGATAATTATAAGTCAGGCTATGTTTTAACAAAAATAACACAAATAATTGTGCTAATGGCATTAGCGTCAGTTAGGTTAGCTTAATTGGATATTTCCTACCTATTCTTTTTTTTGCGCTGTACACATAATCACATATATTCCTGTTGATAGGCCTACATGATGTTAATACAGGTGGTTTTTCCATCCAAATAAAAATGTATTTGCTAAGAAATTAGCTTGAATGTGTCTGCTTGGTGCCGCCACAGAGAACACAACGGAGATCTTCAAGATTGTAATTTTAAATGCATACTAACTCTGAAACACACATATTCCTCTTTGTATGCAGAAAGAAATAACGTCTACATTTATAAAGAATGCCCCCCTTAATTAAAACTGTAATTTTTGGCAGTTATATATCACAGCTCATGATGGTACAGCGACTTCCTGTTTACAGTTGATTCCTTTTGACTGGATTGTGCTACTGTGTTTCCTAGCAACCTATTTACACATTACTAAAGTGTTTAATATACAAGTGGCTGACCTCGTTTGTTAAATCGCTACTTTGACACAAGCTACTGCTATGAATTTAGGAGGTGCAGCACGGTTATAATCTTATTTTTGTAAACTGTGTGTGTGTGTGTGTGTGTGTGTGTGTGTGTGTGTTGACAGGTTTTGGAGCAGCACTCTGATGGCCGATGGAAAGGCTGTATTCATGACAACCGCACAGGAAATGACCGTGTGGGCTACTTCCCCTCCAACATGGTGGAAGTCATCAAGAGGGCAGGTGACCACCCACATCACAGCTGTATGTGTGTGTGTGTGTGTTTGGGTGGGAGGATGTGTGTGTATTCGCATGTGTGTGAGTTCAGCAGCTGTTCTGCAGCTATAGCTGATCATTAGTCGTAGCTAGCTGCAGCATCATCGGCCTCTTTGGTCTATTTTCCCAACCTGTCAATCATCTCCATTGATCAATACTCTCCCCTGTTGGCTGTCAACCTTCCTCCCTTCCTCTATACTTCTGCTCCTTCTGTCGCCCTTCCTGATGAATAAACCCGTCCAACCAACCCGCTCTGCTAGATTGTAATGCTTTTGTTCATTTTGTTTGTTTGCTTTGTTAGTGATATTATATCATAATTTAAAGAGATATATTCCCTGTGGATATATGGATGTATTCTTTTCTCACATTTTGATTTTAATCAGTTATTATTTTGTACATTTTCAGATCTGATTAGATTTGTTTTGTTTCAAGTTGACTGATCAGTTGTTGTTGTTGTTGTTGTTGTGTTGTTGTTTTGCACCTCCCCCCTCCTGGCTCGTGTCCAGGTCACTCCCCCTCCCAGCAGTGCCACACCCTCCTGCTCCGCAGGCCCAACCCCTGTCCCATTGCCACGGTCAACGGACACTCATACCCCCCCACCAAAGTCCTCCCCCTGCATCTGCCTCCCCCTCCTCCTCCTCACCCCAACACACTGTCCCTCCCTCGGTTCTCCTCCTTTGGGTACGTTCCTTTTTCCATCTCTCCTCCATCTCTGTCTACTCCTGCTCTGTCCACTCCTCCTCCTCCTCCTCCTCCTCCTCCCCCTCCTCCTCCTCCTCTCTCCACTTCTCAGGAGCAGCAGAGTCAGACAGGTACATACTGTAGTATCACTTTAAATCACAGATAAGCATCCTTTCCACGCTGTTTGACAAGACCACATATACAATATATCATCTATCTGCTTGTTACATTACGTGTGAAATGTATGTAAATGAGTAAATGATATATGTATATATTAAAGGATCAGTTCACCCACTTTCTCCTCGCTCTCCTCGCTTTGACGCTAGAGTTATGCTGCCACTTTATTTATTATTCATTAAACTAAACTTAATTATTCATTAAACTGTTTGGAAAATGGAAACCATCCAGAGATAAATCTATTATCCTAATTGACCAGGACATTTTCTTTTTTTGTATTTAAAACGTAATTTTTCCATGTGGCATCAGTTTACTTTCACTGTACTGGAATAGCTTTCTTGTGATTTGAGTGAACTGACCCTTTAACTGAAATATTCAATTTAATGGCACCATTTTTATAATTTAAAATGCTTACATATATCAAATCTGAGAGGCATTATTTACAAATGTATAAACATTTTCCGATGGTTTAGCTTGAATCATTTGATGTTTGATGTAGAATAAAGTAATTGTGCTTTGCACAGGGCTTATATTGTGCAGACAATCGTGTGAGGGAACTCTGGAGCTTTACAAGTCTCAACATCATTAACACTTAGAGGTGGTGCAACCACTATGAATAATTATGTGTTCATGAATGTGGAAGTGAGTGTGTGCATCTATCTGACTTTTTGCTAGTGTTCATCTAAGAGCTAAATACATTTTTATACATGAAACCATTTATATATTAACATTCATATGTGAAACTAAACTACACATCTAATCGTATGGGCTGTGAAGCTGCTGAGTGATTAGTTGCCACATTTTAGGTTTTAAGAACTTTCTTCGAAAATAGAGTAAAATAGCGGCAGTATCAATTGTGTTTGCGTGTGTGTGTGTGTGGTGTGTGTGTGTGTGTGTGTGTGTGACAGGTTCGCGGACTGCAGAGCTGAGTCCTCAAGGGTCTCCAACTCTTGGACAGAGCAGCGCCAGTGAGGACATCTGGGTGCTACGCAAACCGCTAACAGGTAAACTCACAAGTGTGTTTTCGGGTAAAAGTGTGAAACTTTGTCTTTGAGGAATGTTCTCTATATAATTAATACTGCATAATGCAATGTGTATGTGTGTGTGTGTGTGTGTGTGTGTGTGTGTGTGTGTGTGGTAGTTGGCGAGCGCAGTGGCAGTGTGGGCAGCATCGGCAGTATTCGGTCAACCAGCAGCTTGCAGAGTTCTGGAAACACACATGTCCTGACCACCCCTGCGCCCAGTCCACACCCGGCAACCACACCAGGAGTCAACACACACGGGCTTAATGCTCCAGGCCTGCACGCACAAGCTGAAGGGGTGAAGGTAAGAGACTCTGCATTTATTTGTGTGCCATGAGTTGCAGGTGTTTCCGTCACATTGCTGCTGGATCTTTACAAAACAACAAGCATGTCGTTTCTGGGAAACAGCAGAACATTGTCAGGAAACAAACACAGGTTTGTTTCCTGACACTACCAGGTTAACCACAATTCTGCTTCCTGCTCAGTTTGTTTTTCTGGTGGAGAGATCAGATTTTTCAACAGTATAGACAGGTGCATTAAGATGATGGCCTCCTCTTTTTTTATCAATCACACAGTAAAATGAAGCCTCTAAGTACCAATGTCAACCTTTTCTGCCTGGACAAACTGTAACAGTTACATTCTATAGTATTTTGCCCTGAATATCTTTTTACACCTCAACTCCTCCCTTTTGTGTTCTTCCATTGTCTGGTGTGCTTTCATTTTATAATCTGTGACGTCACCCTGCAGGTCTGCTCTCTAACACCTTTAGCACACTCTAAATAAAATTTTAACAGCGGAAATAACTTGTTTATTTTTAGGTAGTACCTTAAAAAAAATGGTAAATCGGCAATTAGCTAAATTGGATGGTGTTCCCACATTACGCTGGAAGGACATCATCTATTTTAAGAAGTATTCATTCTAGGATTTCTGCTGCATCTGTTCTTGCTAAACTGCAGGAAATGCAGGCGGAAGGCGTTCAGAAGCCAGAATCTGTCTTTTATATGTGCACTTAGTCCACTGAGCTGAGTCACAAGGGTCTTCTTGGATGATTGAATGATTATGCTTGAGTAAATGTTTCATTTTGTGAGTGTGTGTGTTTGTGTTTTAGCTCCTGGCCACCGTGCTCGCCCAGTCGGTCAAAGCCAAGGAGCATCTCTTGGAGCAGTCGCAGTCTGTTGAGCAGTCAGCGAGTAAGCACACAAACTCGCCCAAACACAACACCAGAGCTTTGGCTTTACTTGAATTGATGATTTGTGCCATTTTCCATTGAATTCAATAGTCTGTTTAACTGCTGCCTTGATAAATGACAGCAATGATTCAAACAGATACAACAAAGTCTGTCCTTACTTCCTAATAAAAATAAATATACCACTGGGGATTAAAAAAAAAAGAAGTTTTGTCCGTAGTAAAGTGATAACAATTGAACAAGATTTAGGCGGTGATCAAAAGTACAACAGGTTTCTCAGGGATCTCTGCTTTTATGAATCATTTCTTTCTTCATTTGTCTTTTAGTCAACCTGGCCCTCTAAAGACCACCTGTCTGTTGTTCATATCAGACACAATCCTTGTATCCCCAATTCTTGGGAATTTATTCATCTCACTTCGACAGAAGCATATAAATTAGCATATTTTAGTCTGCTGTCATTCTACTGGTTTAAGTGATACGTGGGAAGTGTAGTGCTAAAACAGCACCACAGAGCCAGCCAACCCTGAACACTGCCAAAATGATAATGACGGACTACACAGGCAATATAAACCAGGCTCCTCATCCTCATAGACTGCACTTGATCACGAGATAACACCATTTCAGTTTCCTGGTTCCTTAGGTTGTTGTTATAAAAGCTGCTTTCAGACGAGGAAGAGTTCAAGCTGTTCATTTGGCAAATAATGACTTAGAACTTCAAAAGTTTGAACTCATAATGAAATGAAACAAGCGGTGAACAAGGAAGTACAGTACTTGTTTCCATTTTAGTAGGTAAACTATGCTCTCAGAAACTAAAGCACAGCCCTGACAAGCCTTTTCATAAATAACTAGTTTGACACATTATAAACTAGTGCAGTGCCCGTTGAAAACATGCCTGTTCAGAACGGGATGAACACTGGGCCTGTGGTGTTGCTGCTTGCAGCTGTCTCGAGAACCGCATACACACAAACAACTTCCTAATCAACACTGCGCTTCCTTGAGTCCTGAACAATACACCTGCTATGACATAGTTGCGTCACACAACCAAGTCGCGGCAACTCAAAGTCAGAAACTCTGGTAAAATAAAAAATACCAGGGCCAGACTTTGCCATTGGGCAAAGTAGGCAACCTGGGCCTGCGGGCCCCAACTAAAAGGGCCCCAAACAGCTATAGATTTATTGATGTTTTGATATGAAAAATACTGAATTATGTTACTATTCAAGCTCATTGTACCCCAAAATAACTTACAAAAGAACCCCAAAGCACTTGAAAGAAATATGCAACTAACTCTATACTACTTACTGTGTACTTGTACTTCAGAGGACAACATTGTAAACTACTTTTACCTGACAAAGAAATGTTACTGGTTACGTTGCAGATTCAGATTTGACTCACAAAATGTAAAAATTTAAATGGTATACATTATTAATCATTAAATAATATCCAGCATCATATTTTTATTGAAAGCCCCCCCTTGAACAGACGTTATGTACATTTAAGACCATTGTCCGTCTTTTTTTCCATGAAGTGAAAACTTAAATTCAGGACTTTTACTGTGCTGAATCAAATGTTTTACTATTAATAGTTCATAAATTTACTTCATTAAACATGTTGAGAGTACTTCTTCTATCACTGCCAATACCAACATTCCCAGTTAGAGAAAGGCTGAAACATCGGGTCCCCAAATCAATAAGGTCCTCCCAAAACACACCCAAGTCGCAATTAATCGCGGTCAGAAACACCAGTGAAAATTCACTCTGGTTCAACTAAAATGCAGTCAAGGAGCCACGGTCAATCCGCTGCCGACGACATGCTCGAGCCTGGAGAGTCCGGCTGGCCCCGTTGTGTGCTTGTCAATTTAGAGTTTCTTCATATTGAATGTGCCGTTTGTCCAGCTGTACATCCGCCAAACATGAAGTAGATTGGATGATAGGTTGTCTAGATATGCAAAGGGAACACACACAGACATATACATAAACAGATAGTATAACAGTAGATAGTATAGATAAGTCATGTGACACACTGAGGGCCAAAGTGCATTTATACAAATTGAACCAATAGACTTACTACATACTACAACAGGTAATTGTTTATGTACAAATGTATTGTAATTAACAAAACTACAAAAGAGTGAAATAATAAAATTGTACTTTCCTGCTAAAAGTAATGCATTTAATTCTCTCCCCTATTGTTTCTCTCCTTTGTCTCACCTTTCCACCTCCACCCATAGGCTCTTCCAGTTGCGCAGTTCATGAACAGCGGTCCTTTGAGCGGAAGGCAGAAGAGGATGATGGGAAAGTGAGTTTTTGGATGGCAGATTGGTTCACTCTGGAGCATCCTCTTTCTGTTGCTCCTGTTTCCTCTCAACCAGTGCTTTGGTTTGAGAGAAAGACATCTACAAGGGTGTGTTCAGTGGGCACAGCGAGATGTCCGCCAGGGTGGCTGTGTTGCACCTGAACAGATGACACCCTGAGGATGGGCATGCGAGTGTTTTCACCATGGAGACAGGCAGAGAGACGGACACATTGAGGAGTCAGTCTCTGTCTCGCCTTCTGTCCCTCCACCCCACCCCCTGTCCTCACACCACACTGAGACACCACGCCCCCACATGCTGCCGCTCTGTGCTCTAGAACCAGCTCTATGTGTGTTCTGTGAGGCTGAGGGTTGAATTCTCTGTGTGTGTTCTAGAAGCACACATCCACCGGTTGCCAGGCGACAGCAGTGTTTTGTCAGAGAAGAGAAAGCAGTAGTGTATCTTGATTGGTTGATCTCATCCAACATTCTTTTACACTTAATGTATTCACAAAATATAGCAAGCATGACATCTATAATTTGACTTTTAAATGGAGCAGTTAACCCAAAAACATTATTTCCCACTAACGCTAACATATGCAGTAAGATCACTTTGGGATCTTACTGCATATTTTAGTGGCAGTATGTTAGAAACAGTTGTGTTTTGGAGCATAAATATAGGCAGTATTGTTCTTTAAATGTGTCCTGGCTCTACAACAAAGTCACCAGCAAGGAAGGTGCACAACGCACCTTGGTTATTGATCTGTAAGCTAAAGACAAACTGACCTGCTGGACAGGTCTGCTATTATGTGTAACAGGTTCCCATTCCTTGCTGGTGACTTTGTTGTAGAGCAGGGTTACCTTTTGGGATTACAATGGAAGTTGATGTGCTTTTTTCCTTAACAATCTTCTCAATTGTGTTCTAGAGCAGGCTGCTATGTTGTGTTCTACAATAGTCTTCTCTCCTGTGTTCTAGAGCAGGCTGCTATGTTGTGTTCTACAATAGTCTTCTCTCCTGTGTTCTAGAGCAGGCTGCTATGTTGTGTTCTACAATAGTCTTCTCTCCTGTGTTCTAGAGCAGGCTGCTATGTTGTGTTCTACAATAGTCTTCTCTCGTGTGTTCTAGAGCAGGCTGCTATGTTGTGTTCTACAATAGTCTTCTCTCATGTGTTCTAGAGCAGGCTGCTATGTTGTGTTCTACAATAGTCTCCTCATGTGTTCTAGAGCAGGCTGCTATGTTGTGTTCTACAATAGTCTCCTCATGTGTTCTAGAGCAGGCTGCTATGTTGTGTTCTACAATAGTCTCCTCCTGTGTTCTAGAGCAGGCTGCTATGTTGTGTTCTACAATAGTCTTCTCTCCTGTGTTCTAGAGCAGGCTGCTATGTTGTGTTCTACAATAGTCTTCTCTCCTGTGTTCTAGAGCAGGCTGCTATGTTGTGTTCTACAATAGTCTCCTCTCCTGTGTTCTAGAGCAGGCTGCTATGTTGTGTTCTACAATAGTCTCCTCATGTGTTCTAGAGCAGGCTGCTATGTTGTGTTCTACAATAGTCTTCTCTCATGTGTTCTAGAGCAGGCTGCTATGTTGTGTTCTACAATAGTCTCCTCTCCTGTGTTCTAGAGCAGGCTGCTATGTTGTGTTCTACAATAGTCTTCTCCTGTGTTCTAGAGCAGGCTGCTATGTTGTGTTCTACAATAGTCTCCTCCTGTGTTCTAGAGCAGGCTGCTATGTTGTGTTCTACAATAGTCTCCTCATGTGTTCTAGAGCAGGCTGCTA
The DNA here is from genome assembly GCA_032191485.1 of Leptoclinus maculatus. Classification (NCBI taxonomy): domain Eukaryota; kingdom Metazoa; phylum Chordata; class Actinopteri; order Perciformes; family Stichaeidae; genus Leptoclinus; species Leptoclinus maculatus. Next base: position 21,702,709 of record JAVDOI010000009.1, read on the forward strand.
TGTTGTGTTCTACAATAGTCTTCTCTCCTGTGTTCTAGAGCAGGCTGCTATGTTGTGTTCTACAATAGTCTTCTCTCCTGTGTTCTAGAGCAGGCTGCTATGTTGTGTTCTACAATAGTCTCCTCCTGTGTTCTAGAGCAGGCTGCTATGTTGTGTTCTACAATAGTCTCCTCATGTGTTCTAGAGCAGGCTGCTATGTTGTGTTCTACAATAGTCTTCTCTCCTGTGTTCTAGAGCAGGCTGCTATGTTGTGTTCTACAATAGTCTTCTCTCCTGTGTTCTAGAGCAGGCTGCTATGTTGTGTTCTACAATAGTCTTCTCTCCTGTGTTCTAGAGCAGACTGCTATGTTGTGTTCTACAATAGTCTTCTCTCATGTGTTCTAGAGCAGGCTGCTATGTTGTGTTCTACAATAGTCTTCTCTCATGTGTTCTAGAGCAGGCTGCTATGCTGTGTTCTACAATAGTCTCCTCATGTGTTCTAGAGCAGGCTGCTATGCTGTGTTCTAGAACAGGTCTGTGTTCCGTGCTCTAGAAGAAGCCTGTGGACTCTTCTAGAAGCAGGCAGTAGTGTTCTGTGTTCTGTGTTCTAGAAGCAGGCAGTAGTGGCGTGGCTGGGTGAGTTTCAGCTGCAGTTCTACACCACCCACTTCCTCACCGCGGGATATGATCTAGACACCATTAGCTGCATGACCCCTGAGGTAAGGTCATGACCCCTGACCCCCTCACGCCCGCCCCCTTGTCTGTCAAGGCTCCGCCCAGCTCAGCTCTCAAATCAGCTCCCCACTGACGTGGATGATGTCCTCATGACCCTCCTGTCTCTGTCACCTGACCCCCCCCCCCCCCGGTGTGAGTCCTGAGCCTCAACCAGTCACTTCTCATGCTCTGTCTGCTTCATTTACATACCTGTGTTCACACATGGCTGTGTGTTCCAGTCTGTGCTGTAAACGCTACCCTGTGTTTGTCCTTGAGTGTTTTTTTAGTGTGTGCGTGTGTGTGTGTGTGTTTGTGCATTGAAGCGAACACAGTGGTATGACATAAACCCCCTAGGCACAGGGGACACTCATCACAGATTATCAAAAGCAAAATAATCCTGCAGGCATATCACACACAGCTCCTCTGCAAATGTCAAACGTACACATACAATTGTTTACATTTAAGAGACCAAAAAAACACCTACAGTTGTTGTGGTGATTTCCTGATGTGACTAAGTGTGCTTTGCGTTGAAGGACCTAACGGGAATTGGGGTCATGAAGCCTGGACATCGAAAGAAGTTAACATCAGAGATCAGCAAGCTGCCCTCCACAGACTGGCTGCCAGACCACAAGCCTGTAAGGCTCTCCGAGTATTACACAGTCTAGAAAAAGGAGGAGATGTTGAGTTTTGGGAGCTGCAAGATATACACATGCAGCTCTTCCAGTTTATTAAAAAACTAAATATTCGAAATAATAATAAAAATGCATTGGAATTCTTCTCTGTATCTTGTAATCTGTGCCCAAGCTTTTTACATTGTGCCCATGTTTGTGTGTCCCTGTGTGTGTTTCAGGCCAATCTGGGAGACTGGCTGTCTCACCTGGGTCTCAGTCAGTACTACCAGGTTCTGGTGCAGAATGGGTATGAAAACATTGACTTTATCTCCGACATCAGCCTTGAAGATTTGCAAGAGATTGGAATTACCAAACTCGGTAAGAGACAGCTACATTATTAAAATAGGGAATATAATATTAAAAGGCATGTAGAGGTACAGAGCCTTTGATTTTGTTCACTTGATGTAAATGACAAGTATGATTGTCAAAACTTATGAATAAAAGAAATGTCTGTTGTAACATCACTCCACTTAGAAAACGTTTTGTGTTGCTCTACAACACATACAATAATTTGGACTGAATGTATTGAGCTGTTGTCATTATCAACCACAGAACATTCGTTTTGTTAACATATTAAACCTTCATGGTACAAAATAACACAAATAAAATGTATTTCTTTCCAATTAAACTTTCTATCAACTGAAACTCTTATTCATCTTCTTGCTGAATCATATTATTGCGACCCAATAGCAAATATTCCGAGGCCCAGTACCCAGAGATTGGGAAGCTCTGTGTTAGATACTAATGATGTAATGTAATGATCATATCTACTCGTGCAGAATGGGTCACCATTAGTTTTCCATGAAATTTAAAGGGTCCATTTAATGGTTACTTTTATAAGATAAACAATAACAAATTGTCTATAAACAATAACAAAGTCTCTTCTAGCTTTGAAGTCTACATATGCTTTTATTTTCTTTGTACTTCATAAAAACTATTTCTCTTCTTCCACACCGCTGCCTCGCCTCAGGCCATCAGAAGAAGCTGATGTTGGGAGTGAAGAGACTGAAGGAGCTACAAAGGGGAGAAAGAAGCTCTGAGCCTCCTCAGAGCCCCTCTACACCTCCATCCAGCCCAGGTGACAGCACCGGCTCAGAGCCCCGGAAGGAGGTGAGGAAGCAGAGGGACGGCGGCCCCAGCCCGCTGGCCAAACCTCGACCGGGTCTCACACATTCACAGACCCCTCCCCACACACCGACGCAAACCCCACCACAAACCCCCCCACATGGCCGGACCCAGCAGGCTTCCCCAAGGGCTCGGCCGCGCCCCTCCACCCAGATGGCGGCAGCAGATTCGTCAGTGCCGCTGCTCCGCCTGCCCAGTGTGGAGGAAGAGCGACGGAGAACTCACAGTCTAATTGGCTCAGAATCAGACTCTAGATACGCCACTGTATGCCGCAGCAGCTCCGCACATACTGCCCCTAATGATGTCACTGTTAACCGCAGCCAATCATCTGTCACCCTCCGTCCCCGACGGAAAGGTCGGCCCCCGACACCACCTAAACGTTCCTGTTCTTCCATTACCGGGGTTGACGGGGAGGTAGAGGGACAGGTGGAGGGGCTACTAGGGCTGCCAACCTATCGAGAGCGGCGAGCCAGTGACTGCGGCAGCCTGGGATCAGCTTTAAGATCTCAGGACTCAGGGGGCCTGGAGAGATCAGAGGGGGCTTCTGGGAGTGTTCGCAGCCTCGCTGCTATGCTGGAAACATCCATCGTGGGTGGAGCCAAAACCTTGCCCAAGAATCTGGGAGGCAGCATCAACTACCTACAGGTGTGTGTATGTGTGTGTGTGTCTTTGTGATTGGTTGGTTTCAAAATGTTTATTATTAAGTGTAACAATCATGTGACCTCCAGGTGAGTCCGCCTGTACTTCGCCGGCAGCCAGGTGCAGGCGGTCTTGGATCTGAGGAAGATGATGTCTTAAGTCGGCGTCGGACCATCAGTGGACCAGAAGGCCTCCCTGGTGATCAGATCGACCCGTTACCCCGGCCACCAGCCCAGCAACGTCCAGAGCCTCGGCCCCGCTCCACCGTGGTCTCCTCATCAGAGATCACAGACGGCACAGCGACGCTCCGAAGGAGGCCGCGTCCTCAGCCGACAGACTCTGAGGCACCTCCGTCCGCGGATGCCAATGCTGTTACCACGACGTCTGGCTCTGACACCATACGCAGGAGACAGCGCACCTCTGACCACACAGAAAGTGTCAATCAAAGCAATAACCAACTGGGCTCTCCCAGCAGTGAAACAGACAGTAGCCGGAAAAACGGCGGCGACCCGCAGCAGAACGGCGGCGTGGTCCTGAGGCGGAGGCCGGTGTCTGAGGACTTTGATAAGACGGAGGCCAACAGAGACAGCTGTGAGTGGATGGAGGCTAGGAAGTCTCTGAAGCCGCCGGTATCACCGAAACCGTCCACAGTCACCCTGAGGAAGGCACAAGCTGACCCCCCAACCCCAACTCGCAGGGTCCCCATACCCGGGCCTGATAGTACTGAAACAGCACAGAGCCCTGGTGAGATATACACACACACACATATACACACTAAACTGTCTATATTAATGTATATGTGGTCCCTCAGTAGACATATCACTTTACAGCCACTATGTATAGAATTCTAAAGTGATTATAGCAATAAGGTATTCTGACCGTATTGAATTTTGTGAGAGTCCTCATATTGGAGCGGTTGGGTTGGGGAGTGAGACTATTGACCTGCATTTCTGTCTACCTCAGTGTCATTTTACCACTGACAGACACCAAAGACAGAGACATCTCGACACATAGGGGCTTATATTTAAATATTTGATTGGCATTACAGCTTTTATCCGATAGAAATAGTTGAGATACTGTCAGGAAATGCAGGGAGATGCAACAAATGTCCCCAGCAGAGTCGAACAGAGGGGACGCATGCATTTTATCTACTACATAAAGGGCTTAAAGTAGGGCTGCGACTAACATATTCAATTTAATTGTAAAAATAGTTTGGTCATTGATTAGTTGGGTCTGTGTTAGGATGCAGTTGTTGATGAGTAGATGGGTTTCAGGTGTGCTGCTTACAACAGGTGGATCAGCTTGGCAGCAATCAGAGAGAAAAGAGGCGGGAGAGTGAGTGGAGGAGCCCCGCCCACGCCAACACACTCAGACAAGCTGCGTTACAAATGGCATACTTTTTCTTTTATCGATTAGAACATACTGCAGCTGCCCTTACAAAGTACATTGCTTTGTTTTAACATGGCACCTTGAACTTTGAACCATCTTGCTCATATATCCGCTGTGCAGAGGATTGTGGGTCAGAATAGCCAGAAAAGCAGGCTGGCTTGCATACTGCAGAATGCGACCGGATGCAGTAGGACATCCTGGTATTTTTGGCATACTACGTATTGGGACATACTAAATCTTTTTTCTGGCTTACTAAATAGTTTGGTAGCGTGGGTGTTGGAACAAACAGGCAGAGAGAGAGTCAGACACGGGAGAGCTGGAAACTCAGGAGAGGGGGAGACACAAGATACACTGAAATAAGCTGGCGCACAGCCACAGCCTTGACATTTCCTTGATTTTAATAACGTCTTTTGCGATAAACTCAAGCTGAAATAATTTGTCAATTAGTCGATGGACAGAATATGAATCTGCGACTATTTGAGAACCTATTAATTGTTAAATAGCTTCTCAAATATGTGAATTTGCTGCTCTTCTTTTCTCTGTTTTATATTATGTAAACTGAATATCTTTGTGTTTTGGACTGTTGGTCGGACAAAACAAAATCATAACATAAACCTATAGTATTGTTTGCGACCCCCGTGCTGCTACGTTGAGGAACAGGAAGGAATTATTCTGATTTAAAACTAGAAAAGTTAGTAAATTGAAGATTTTGTACTGCTATCTCAACTAAATAATAATAATCAGAGCTCTTTCAGACTTTGACCAAAGATCATTTTCATTTATATATAATTAGATATCTGCCTTTGTATTCAGCACCAGTCTTTTACAGGTCTTGTATAGTTGACTGCTTGTTTTTTTATAAGAAAACGTGACATCTTTCTCTCTCCTCCTCTCTGACCAGAGGGGAAGCGTGTCCCTCCTCCTATATCACCGAAACCCCGCGGGCCTCCAACAGCACCTAAACCAGGCAAACCAATAGTATCTTCGGCTGCCATGAGCCCGAGTCCTGCTGCTACCAGCCCAGCTGCAGCCAGCCCCACCCAGGCCCCAATACCCTCCTCTTCGCTCTCTGCCGCCCCTCTTCCAGCTCCTGACACCCCCTCTGCTCCCTCCCTCTCTCCGGGACTCCCCCTTACTTCACCCTCTCCGGCCCAGAGTCCCTCCACGCCGTCTCCGCACCCCGTTAAACCTCCCCGCTCGTCCATCGCCGGCCTCTCCATTGACCTGCTCGGAGGACGGGAGGTGGAGGAGGAAGAGGAGAGGAGGAGAGAGGAAGAGGAGAGGAGGAGAGAGAGGAGGCACAAGGAGCAGGAGGAGGAGAGGAAGAAAGCAGTGGAACAGAACCTGAGGGAGCTGGAGAGTCAAGGAGAGGAAGTAGAGCAGGGGGAGGAGGTGCAGCATCGTTTGGAGGAGACCAGTGCCTCCTTGGCTGCAGCTGTGCAGGCTGTTGAACATCAAATCAAAGAGGAGGATGCACAAAATGAGTGAGTATTCATGACGTTCATCATATGATTTTGCCATAGAAAGTACCATTTAAATCCAACTACAATCTCTCTGGGCTTCCAAATGGATCCTAAGATGTAGAGCTGCAGAGTGAGAGGACTTTGTTCAAGTGTTTAGTGTTGTGGAAGTTAAAGTCCTGCTCATCTCAGATAATGTTTTGGTGACTGGCAGTGGGAGCACCTCCAACATGATACTCCCCTGTGTACAGAAGATCTAAAAGAAATAGTTCAACATTTTGGGAAATATGCTTCTCATCTTTCTTTACAAGAGGGAGATTATAAAATTGGATGTCTAATGTTAGCCTAGCTTAGCATAATGACTGAAAGTGGGGGAGCACAGCTACCCAGGGTTTCTCCAAAGAACTCCTAAACAAACAACTAGCAAACTCACAAATGAATACATCGTATCCTATTATTAGGGCCTTAATGAGTATGCCACACTGTATTTTGCACATATTGTTTTGTGTATGTGACAAATAAAACCTCTGAATCCTGTAAAGCAGAAGTGTAATACAGGAGAGTCTCCTGTACCATTTATTGGGGAAGTACAACTGTGGTTTAGTGACAATGGAAAGAGATATCTACCAAAACCTTTGACCGGCAACACCATTTTTTCTATCTCACCCTCAGAGGAAAGCAAATATGCATGTTTTCTTTTAAAAAAAAGAAAAAAAACTCCAATGCCAGCTTTATACACTTTATAGAAACCTGATAAAATCATGTTCATTCATTTTCTAGTTCTGGGGTCAGCAGTTTGAAACGATTTTCTGATCACAGCTCTGATTTGTTCCTCTGGCTGGTATCTGTGCCTAAGCAACGGTTGCTTCGGCAGATGCATTCTGTAGTATTTAAAGCTGTATGTCAAAACAAACAGACGGATACAAGGTTGGAGTATTTATAACGACTGCCATGACGTAACCATGGTAACAGCGAGTGCGTTTTAATACTATAGCAAACACTTCTGAGTAGCTACATTCTCAGAAATGCAACAGAAGAGCAACTGGTGTGGCTGTTCGCAGCACAAACAACCAAATGCATTGCATTTCCTGTGGCTGCTTCAGAGTAATGTCTTTAATGTGAAGCAGTGGCAGCAGGACGTGTTCCATATGCATTAGCAGTTACAGCTGTAGCACGGTGTGAGGAGTGTGAACAGTAAGCTGTGAATCCCTCGTACTCAGATGGGCAATTTGAATCCAGCGTATAGCTCGGTGCCACTACCACTAAAAACTACCATCTGTAGAGATAATTACTGAATGTAAGTACAGTTAAAGCCTAAAAAATGGGATTGGATTTCATGAAAATTGTTGGGATCATAACAACAATGTGAAAACGTTGTGACTATGTGAAAAGGGGTCTCTCGTAGTGTTGAACCTACAGAGAATTATTATCTCAATCTACAGATCCCCTCGGCTTTACTGAGCTTTATAGGTTCCATGTCATTGTTGGGCTGTTGTGGTTCCCTCACTGTGGTTCTAAGCTCTAAAACCCCCCACTGTACAATACCGGCTCAGCCCCAAACAGCAGACAGACAAACGTTATCACACTAGCTGGTGAACATCGTGGAGCATTTAGCTGCTAAAGAGCCAGATATTTACCTCGGGAGTTGGTAGAGACCAAAAACAGAGCTAAAAGAGTGGGATTATATTATGGGAGACAAGACTACAAATGAATGGTAATGTTTCTCCATAACTGCTGCAGGCAACTGTTTGCCAAACTAGATTGCCATATCAACTTAAAGGTGAATACTGTACGTCAATGTTGTGTTCACTACTTGTTTCCACTGCCCCTAAGCAGCCAAAAAAAACTGTTATTGTATTTATTTATTACACTGTATCTATGTTGAGGAACATTGAGGTCATCATAAATCATAAAGAGATATTTAAAAAGCTAACTAAGAAACCAGCTTAAACTCCCCACTTCACAGCTCTAATTTTCTGCTGTGACTGGTGTGTCTGCCTCATTCACAGCTAGAATTTTCCTTTTTTTTCCCTCCAATCCCCGGCTCTCTTTCCAGCAAAAAGGCTGCAGTCTCCATCTTGGACGACATCGGCAGCATGTTTGACGACTTGGCAGACCAACTGGATGCAATGCTCGACTGATCCCCTGCCCACGTCTCATCTCCAACAAGCCCTTTACCCCCCCATCATGTGTAGGTGTATCAAGAAAACTCTCCCAAGGCTCGACGCTGGCGCTCTAAGAGTGTGTGTGTGTGTGTGTGTGTGAGCGCATGTCCCTCCTGCGTGAGCGCTTCTCATGTAGCCTTGTACAGTAATACTGAGGAGGGAGTCCTCTTCGTCTGGCGCAGTAGCTCTAGTACGCCTCCCGATGCGAGGAGGCCGCTCCCACACAACCTCTGACCTCTGCAGCCCAGCAAGTCGCCGCCGCCGCCACCGCCCGGCCTCAGACGTCTGTGTGGACCCAGAAGCACAATCATTCTCCTCATCCTTCTATCTCTACAGACTCTGACAGAGATGCTAACTCAGTCAGAAAGGGAGGCAAACCGATAAGCATATTGCTTGCAAAAAAATAAATAAGCACACACACTGACTGACAGACAGGCAGATAGCTAGATAGATAGATAGACAAGATGCAAACAAATGAGATAACCGGAGAGAGTTTTTAAAAGCACATTGAAAGACAGGCCGCTTTCTGAGTCTGTCCCACTCCCTGCGATGTCAAAAGGATGCGTTTTTCCAGATGAATCGTAGCCTCTGTTTCTCTTCTGTATGAGCGGAGGATTGTGGTTAGCCGGACTTCCTGACCTGTGTGTTGTCTCTCTTCATGTTGTTGTTGTTGCTGTTGTTGTTGTTGTTATTGTTGCCGTTGTTGTCGTTACGAGTGTGTGTAGTCCCTGCTGATGCTCATGTCAATGTCCTCCCACTCGTACAGTAGTTATTCTAATGATCAGAACGACAATATAGATGTGTGTCCATGGATTTTGAGACACTCACACACACACACAAACACACACACACACAAACGCGCACCCACACTACATTGGTTTTAATCTTGCTGGTGTTCTGCTTTGTTGGTGTTTAGCTCCATCTATGGAGGTTTGCTTGGAAATGACTCTCCACATTTACATACATACAGTTACATGCAAAGACACATATATACAAGCACACTCATGCGGTGTATCCTTTTGTCCTGCTGCAGTGAACAGTGTTTTTAAAAGATAATCCTATATTTCAATGCTTTATATAGTACATCCAGTATACATAGTTTATAATATACCTGGGTATTTCAGCTGTTAGAGCTCCCTCTAGTGTTGGTTAGTGAAACTGCCTCTAATCTGCCCACCTTATATCTTGTCTCCCCTCCTTTTTTATCTCCCTCTGTGTCCGTTTTGTTAACTCTGCATCTCTCTGTGCCTTGGTAGTGTTTGTTCATATATTCAAAATATTATTTGATTTTTTTGTTTTCCATTCAAACATCTTTAATGTTATAATTTTTTCTGGTTCCTTACGAAACCTCGCTCCTTATGTGTCTGTTATGTCAAAAGTAGCTTATAAGGGTTGAGTTGTGAGTCCAATGTGATCCTCTAAAATCAATCGCCCTGTCTGCAGTCCTCCTGTAACCATTGAGAAGCCTTGTACGAGGCCCCTGTACGCTGTAATAAATTGGCTCTGCTCCTCCTCGGCTCCCCAGTTTTCAGTGGTCCCCCATGTAGACCAGACAGTGGATCAACCACCAGTGTTCATCCCAATGAAGAGTCCACTTGTATTTTTATGCTCTTTAAAAACAAAGATATATTTGAGAGACAGATGGTTCTATGTGAATACTAATAATGATGATAATTATAGACATTGAGGTGAGCTGATTGAGCCTGTACATTTATGGTTGAGTTGTGGATGTGTTGTGACGGCTGTTGTGTCATGGTTGGGTTTAAGGTTGTGTTTCTGCTGTGACGATGCATTCCTGTACAGCTGTGATCAGAATAAATGTATAAATTAAACCTTACATGACTCTTGAAGTGTGGTTATTTTAGACCTCTTTTTTAAGGAACTGTCAAACTATTTTTAGACTTTTTCTCTTCAGCAACCCCAATATTTACATTAATAACACCCATAGCCACCACATGTTTCCATTCAGTCAGAAAAGCCGAGTATAGTTAGGTTGAGGATATATTACATGTTACGTTACATAAGGAGTATACATTCTACAATTATTAAATATAATGGGATTTTTCAGGGCTATCTCCAATATTATTTAGACTTAAATATCTAATATGTTGACAGTTTTAGATAAAAAATAAAAATGCACACTATAATACACAAAGATACTAACTACAACAAATATAATTGGACAATTAAGTGGCTTTTTAAATCCTAGAAAACAGAATGGGGTTGGGTTGTTCTGTCTCTACTGGGGGATTTTAGACCAAATTGTATGATGTAGCGGAACGTTTTGCCTTAATCTGAACTAGGCCTAACCCAAACCAGTTAGCCTTTGGAGTAGCTTCTTCTAATGAGAGATGTTGTTGTTCAATGCTAATACAATCACCGTTGTTCTATCTTTGTTTTAATGACTATTTGTTCAGTTAGTATTGATCAGTATATAAATAAGGTCCCAATAAGCACGAGCATGGCCAACAAGTCCGACAATAATGTCTCCGCTTTATAGAAAGTCCGACAAACGTAGCAAGCTAGCAGTTAGCCATTAAGCTAACCAGCCCGCTATGTCGCTAACTAGCTAGCCCAGAAAGGGGATGGACTTCCGTTATACGGAAGCCGTATAAGTACATTTCCTCTGGCGCATCAGTACTTTTCGACAGTCTGTGGTCCGTCACCACCACATGCAGCATGGAAGGAGAGAGACACACTCGTTGCCTCTTTCAGCGGTTTCTTACCAACGTTAGGCCCTGGCTGCAAAGAGAACCAGAGCGGGCCAGCCTAGCTGAAATAAACCTGACCGGTGAATAAAGTGAGTATCGTGTTGCTAACATGCGGAGGACCTTGTATGCTAACCGTAGATGCTAACCTTTAACTTACCACCATGATATGAACGGCAACACGTGGATGTCCTGCAAGGGCCAGGCCTGCCACGTGGTGCTTCCACCTCCTTTAATATTAACGTAACTTTGTTTTGAAGTAACTAATCCAACTTCTTACATTTGTCCACAAAACAAGTCTGGGCTGGGTCACATTTCAGCCCCGACTTAGTGTAAATCTCCTTTTTATAAGAATGTGGTGTTGCATAATAACTATGTAAATCTTTAGACTCAAAGATCCATCACATATGCACATGAAAGTGTGTTTTAAATTAAAGTTATTGTGTTGGAATGAAATCATAAAGGGTTAAAACTGGTGCTGCTGGAATTTACTCATTACCCTGACCTTTTTTTTCCCCATTCCTTCTTTCCAGTAAGTCGCATGGAGGCCTGCTGCACCTGGACGATTTGCATGAAGGCTGAAATGGAGAAACAAAAGTAATTTGCCTTGGAGATGGCCCTCCCTGAATAAGAGCAAATGTGAGTTGATCTGCATCCTAAACAGAAATGTATTATTATTATTATTATTAGGGCTGAATGGGCGCTCCTAATTTTCTCATCTGAAGGTCCATTGATTGTTAAACGTGTATAATCATTTTCTATATATCTTATTTTTACATCCTGCTCTTTTGCCTTGCAGATGAAGCTGGCTGAACTGGGGAGACTGAGGGGCGGTTGCTGCTGTGTTTAAGCAGTCTGAAGACTCGGGACCTCACTGGGAGCTGGTGAGTCCTTGCAATGTGTTGTCATGTGAATAATGTGTAGCCGGTGATGACAAAATCAAAGTACTTTTCTGACACCTACTATGAGAGCTGAACTCCAGCTCCTGATTCTAGCTTTATTCCTGAGGCTCAGTTATTATTATATTAGTGCAGTCTTTGTCCTAAATGTCACTTTTTAAAATACCGTTCCCTTAATTGTTACAGATCAGAGGCTTCAGTGTCTAGATGGTCCTGAGGTCGATGTTCTTATTGACACAGCATCTCATTAGCTGTGACGTCTGGTGAGTCTATTCAGTATATTGGCATGTGCATAACGTGTAGCCTGTGATGACAAAATCAAAGTACTTTTCTGACACCTACTATGAGAGCTGAACTCCAGCTCCTGATTCTAGCTTTATTCCTGAGGCTCAGTTATTATTATATTAGTGCAGTCTTTGTCCTAAATGTCCCTTTTTAAATACCTTTCCCCATAATTGTTACAGATCAGAGGCTTCAGTGTTTCAGATGGTCCTGAGGTCGACGTTCTTCTTGACACAGCATCTCATTAGCTGTGACGTCTGGTGAGTCTATTCAATATATTGGCATTTTAATAACGTGTAGCCTGTGATGACAAAATCAAAGTACTTTTCTGACACCTACTATGAGAGCTGAACTCCAGCTCCTGATTCTAGCTTTATTCCTGAGGCTCAGTTATTATTATATTAGTGCAGTCTTTGTCCTAAATGTCCCTTTTTTTAAATACCGTTTCCTTAATTGTTACAGATCAGAGGCTGCAGTGTCCAGATGGTCCTGAGGTCGATGTTCTTATTGACACAGCATCTCATTAGCTGTGATGTCTGGTGAGTCTATTCAGTATATTGGCATTTTAATAACTTGTAGCCTGTGATGACAAAATCAAAGTACTTTTCTGACACCTACTATGAGAGCTGAACTCCAGCTCCTGATTCTAGCTTTATTCCTGAGGCTCAGTTATTATTATATTAGTGCAGTCTTTGTCCTAAATGTCCCTTTTTTTAAATACCTTTCCCCATAATTGTTACAGATCAGAGGCTGCAGTGTCTAGATGGTCCTGAGATCAACGTTCTTATTGACACAGCATCAATAAGTTGACACAGCATCTCGTTAGCTGTGACGTCTGGTGAGTCTATTCAGTATGTTTGCATTTTAAATAATTGTCGCCTGTGATGACAAAATCAAAGTACTTTTCTGACACCTACTATGAGAGCTGAACTCCAGCTCCTGATTCTAACTTTTATCTGAGGCTACAATGATCACATTTCTGTGTCACACAGGTTGTTCTGGTCTAATCTGTCCTTTTTTTTTTCTTCTTCAGGTGCCCCAACACCAGATGCCCTCAAGCAAACTGAACAAACCTGAAGAAAGAAACAACATTTTTATTTTAAAAGAAGTGAATAAAACTGCTTTAATACTATTTGAACCTTTGTCTTTTGTTTAAATAAACCGTAACTCTTAACTGTTTTCTCTGTGGTCTGTTGTGGTGAAACTGGGAACCTTTTGTATACTTTTTATGTACCGGTAGTATTTGTTCCCCAATAATAACACAGTAACTATAATGAGACTGATGATGGAAGTGGTTTGCTTGCCAGAAAAGCTTTAATTAACTGAAGGTGTTCCAGTTGGCTACAGACCGGCTCAACAGTTTTCATATTTATATAAGTTATACATGTTAATATAAATGTTGCTGGATACTTGACATTGGTGTTGGCGGGCCAAATAAACCAATTTTTGCATGCGATCACGGCTTGAAGGCACAATCTGTTTGAACCTCTCATAGGTTTGTATATTCCCATAACTTGAGTTGTAAAGTTGGGCGTTTCCATCATTGGTGTAAAACATGTAAAGGCTTCATAGAACAATGTAAATCTAGCTCTTATTGGCCCCCATTTTCATGACTGGAATAAATTCAGGAGGGTCAAATCTTGTATTTTGACTTGACTTTTGGATTTCAGATTGTTAAAAAATAGACTAGATAATTACTCAAAAAAACCTTTAATTTAAACATGAGCCTGAGATTCGAGAGAAGAATCTGAGGTTTCACGCCTCCAAACGTTTTAGTCTATACAGACTGCATACAGCTCGGTACTTAAGTTGTAACACTAATGGGAGTCGATGAGGAACAACGGATAAGACATTTTGTCCCATCTCGGCTTTTTCTTGTGACTTCGCTCTTTAACCTCATTTCTAATTTTAGCGCAGATCTCAGGGGAATCTCTCGTAGCCTGTTACCACAGAAACCGACACATCCGGTCATATGAATTTAATAAATGAATAAATCTAGGTGTGTGTTTTAAGGGCGAGTCCTCATTTGCGTGTCCCCTGGCCTCTGCGCGTGTGTCCGGATTTCCATACAGGTGCGTCTTCGGTTCCAGCCGCTCGTTTGACTGTCAAACCAGGCGGCGCGTCTTCCTTTTCCTCCGCCCTGCCCATCCCGCATCCAGTCGCTACCAGAGAGGAGCGCAGGGGAGTGCCCTGCACCGCGGACAGCCGACACACACACACACACAGCCTCCTCCTCCTCTTCCTCCGCCTCCTCCTCCTGCACTGAAGCCGGACTCCTCCGCCGGGCAAAACTCCACCGACTCCCGACTACCAGCTGCTGTTGTCGCTGTCAAAGCCCCGTCTGCATCTCCCATCAGCCGGCTGCACACTAAAATCGACCCGCGGTCCTCTCCGGTAGGCCTGACGGTAAGAGCGGTTGTTTGTTTGCGTGTGTGTGTGGAGGAGGGGGGGGGTAGGTTATGCATTTCCATTGACACATAATCACGATACAAATGCGTTTGACACGATGTTTTCGCTACACGGTGACCAGCTGTGCTCGCTTCATCCTCCTACGTCTTCATTTAAACGTAGATTTGCGACCAGCAGCCTGAATTATCGCAGATTCGGTGAGCGATGGAGGCTGATTTCACTGTGACACATTTGGAGGATGTTATGATTAAATGATGAAGGCCTTTTTTAATGGAACATCTGGCTGCTGGTGAGACAGGAGGATGGATGCTGGTGGAGGAGACAGGCAGCGGACTTACTTAGATCCATTAAAAAGATGAAGAGGAGGAGGAGGAGGAGGAGGAGGGAGAGACAGTTTCCAGTAGAGAAGACTTAACTGATCCTGGTCGGCCTGAACTCTCATCTGGGCCCTCTCTCTCCCTCTCTCTCTCTCTCTCTCTCTCTCTCTCTCGCTCTCTCTCTCTCTCTCTCTCTCTCTCTCTCTCTCTCTCTCTCTCTCTCTCTCTCTCTCTCTCTCTCCCCCTCTCTCTCTCTCTCTCTCTCTTCCTGCTGTAATGTGGCCTGTGGCAGGGTGGGGCACACTTTACAATTAAAGTATAAATACTTAAAATCTTAAACCTTAGAGGAATGTAACAACGGGCATTTCTGTAAATATTGTACTCAAGTTGACTATAAATATCTTTGTATTGTACTTCTGATGTGGTCTAACGCTACATTAATGTGACGTTTCCTCTACAGCCGTGCATTCGAGGTATTTGTATCTTTAGTGTTTCCATTTACCTGACAGTTACTCTGAAAGTATACAGTGAGAGTACACTCTGTTGCCAGTTTATTAGGTACACCAGGCTAAAACTAATGCAGTCTAAAACAACAGCACGGCAATAAATAAATCATTAATGAAGGTTATAATGTTCAGTTTGGTGTGGATTCATTTGGGATGATATTGGAGGATGTAGTTTGATGTGCTGTTGAGCAGTATTGCATCATACATATGCATTTGTTATTTATCCTCAATGAGAAATGTGTTGAAGAAACCTCTTTGTATAATATATAATAGGATATAGGTAATTTCATATCTCAATAACGATATGCATCACAAAATAGCATGTGTCTATATGAAATAACCACAATGTTAAAGCCCATTTTTTGTATACTCGTGTGAATTAAATACTAAATACTTCCTTAGTTTTCTTTGGTCCAAAAAATCCAATAAAATACCAAAACCAACAATGAATTGATTCTTCTAACCAGTGTTGTGTGTGTATAGCCAAAGCCTGATATTTATTATCCCTCTGTGCTGTAAAAACACATTAGTGCACCACACGGTTACACTGGCTGACGTGTTCCTTCATTACGATGAACACGAGCGCTTCAGAGTATTCAGAGTTGATCCCGCAGACACAGAGCTGCTGCCGTAAATACTCAACAGGGCACCAAATGTGTATTAATCCGCCAATGTAAATAGTCCCCAAATAAATAGGCTATATATTAGTATAAAGAACGTTTTAAAATCTACAGCGGCCCACTCCGATCTTTACCAAATATATTTAGGACTTGATTTTACAGATATACAAGTGGAAAGTATTTGGAGACGGACCAACTTTGATGATTTTGGTCTTTTTATGGGATTTTCTGTTAGAGTATTTCTACATTTATTTAAGTTTAAAGGTTCAACATCTTCCATCAGATACAAAAATGCCAAACAGTGTCCCTCACTAGAGGTACAGACACTTAAGTAGTTAAGGCAGGTTACATCAATAGGTCAGTGTGGCATTTTGACAGCAACTATCTCAAAATGAATGTGTCCCGTTTAACCTCTTCCCTCTGGTGAAGCTCTCCAAAGTGGCTGCCATCTGGTCTTCATACGCTTCTCTCCGTTATCGTCATAAATATATCAAACAGAGAAGTGGTTCCCACCGAGGGGTCGCAACATTTATCTGAAGGGTCGCAAGAGAAGAAAACAAGAACAAAAATATTTCTGCCCTCGAAATATGCTTTTTTTTTCAGACTAACATTCCTCTAATCTGCCCGTTTCTTCTCTAACGTTTTAAAGGACCCTTAAGAATTATGGAAATTCTTCTTCAAAATATTCAGTTGTGACCAGTTCAACCAGAGACGAGGGGTTACAAGTCGACAACGCTTCGCTTTAGGAGTCACACAGGTTGGGGACCACCGAAATAAAGTGACATCACAAGTGTACCATAGTTTATTTGCTCTATTCTCGACATTCAAAAGTAAAACTTATGGACTAGAGCAATAATAGGCTTTACAAAGGTAAAATGTGTAACTTTTCTGCATTAAAATGACCAAACCTTTGTGTGTCAAACCAAATGTTTCAAACTATTTTCTGAAATCTGTCATTTGAATCAATGCAACCGTCCCGCCAACGGCGTCATTCATCGACGCTGTGGTCGTCTGCCAAAAACTCTAAAAAATGTATCTTTTATCCAGTTTCACGTCACATTTTTACGATAGCCTTTTTGGATCTTCGTCGTTTTTAAACTACATATTTTAACGGGATGAAAGATTTTATTTGTTATCAGAGAAACAAGCTGATCAAACGTTAGTGGCAGCTTTGCCAGCAGCTCCTCCCGGATGTCCTTCACCTGCAGAACCACGTTGCAAAAACACAGATTTTTAACGCAAAACTGCTTCATTCTGTGTTTTTACTGGTTTTAATCATCGGGTCGGGTTGTTTTTGGAGAGGAGGAGACCGCTGCAGTAAAAACCTCCCGACGATGAACACTGAAGGAATCCTAACTGGGAAAAGCTGACTGCAATTGCAGCAGTGGCGGGGAAGACAACTCCCATGATGCAACGCTACTACACGACCTCACGACCCCATGCGGCATAAACACGATACATCATGTGTTTAACTGTAGAAATCAAACAAAACATTTGATATATCTTGATTTCCACCTACATTTTGATGTAAAGTGTGTCTGAACTCTTCATCTACTCAAGTTTCAGTGTGTTATTCTTTTTGTGTGTGTGTGTGAACAGCAGTAGCATCATGGAGGAGTTAGACGTTCCACAGATGAGGAGAGAAGTGGAAAGCCTTCAGTATCAGCTGGCAATCAACAGAGAGAAATCCTCCATCACCGTTACTGAGTGAGTGTGCAGTCCACACACACACACACACACACACACACGCACACATATATATACACACATACACGCTCTCTTAAGTATTGAGGATCAGATTCGTGCTTACAGTGTTTTGTCTATTTCTAGGCTGGTGAAGTGGATCGAGGGTTGCGTTTGTGAAGATCCATTTCTGAACCCTGAGCTGATGAGAGCTAACCCCTGGGTGGAGAAGGGCAAGTGTGTGATCCTCTAATGGTCTCACACACACACACACACACACACACACACACACACACACACACACACACAATCACAGATGCATATAAACTAAAGAATCATGCACTCCCACGCAAAGTCACGCTGCACTAACTCACCCATTCCCTCCCTCTCCCTCTCCCTCTCTCACACACACACGCACACACACACACACATATTATTGCTATCATCATGTTTATTTATTGGGAGACTCCTGAATGCTTTTAATTTATGTAAAGACTACTGTGTGTTTGTGTGTGAGCGTGCAGCACCAAGTAGCTTTCTAGAGGTTTGTTTTCATGGACTGCTGAGAAATGTTCAACAACACATTTTTATTGGCTCTTTACACCGTCAATCAAAATAAAGACTGTTTTGAATTTAACAGCAGGATTTTGGATTTATTGAAGCGCTTACATAGAACATACAGGCGGTTGTGTGTGTGTGTGTGTGTGTTACAGTAGTTCTCGGATGTAGACATTTCGTCTGACAGCGTTGGACATGCCCTCGTTGAACCGGAACCACACGTCACTGTCGCCCACCGCCTTCCCCATAGAAACCACGGCACACTTCTCACCTGCAGAGGAAGGGAAAGAGGCGTTATTATCGGGCGTTTTTCTATTCAGAATCAGGTTTATTGTGGTGTATCGTTTTGGTGCTTCACAAAAAAAACAAGTACTGCAAAAGTCACGAATCACAAATATAAAATAGACATTTTAAATAAAAAATAAGAAGGTAGTATACATAAAGTTTTATAGACTACAAGGCCGATTGTCCTTAAAGCTTCTCTCAAGTGACCTCATGACTAGTAAACACTTCATTAATGAATTCATCTCTGGCTGCAACTAACAATACTTTCATAAATCAATTAACCTGGCGGTTGTTTGCTCAATGCATTGATTCATATTAATTATAATAATACAGTTATTTGTATAGCACTTTTCTGCTTCACAACAAAAGACAAAATGCAAAGTAAAAAGATAAAACAGACGAGAAAAGCTAAAAACTTTTTCTGTTTAGTCTGAACCTCAACAAATATTCAGTTTATTTTCATAGACGAGGAGGAAAACCTACAAAATACTCAGTTTTAGAATCTGGAACGAGTAACTTTCTATCATTTTAGCGGCGAGCACGACTTAAACCATTAATTGATTGGCAAACCTGTCACGGATTAATTTGATCAACTAATCGATTCAGCTCTAATCTAATCCTCTAAAGTGGAAAAAAATTAATTACTTCCCCCGGCGTGAGGATTTGGAGCTCTCTCATATGATTAGAAAACCAGAATACCTTTCTTTTTCTCTCAACATTCTCACCTTTTATCAGCTATTTTCTGTCTTCTATAGGCTAAAATAATAACTATTGAAAAGGAGCATTAACTGGAGTCCGACTCACGGCTCCGTGTGCTGCTCTGTGCATCAGCGACGTGACTCAACCGGTGTTCTTACTCATCGCTCCACATTTCACAAAAGACCGTTGAAATATGCAGAAACATCTGCGTGACCCTCGGGGGGCTCTCATGCAAGCATAGCGTTTGCTTTGATTAATGAAAACATGTGAACAGGAGAGCCACGGACCCCGTCGTTGATCCTACTTTGACCTACAAACAGCCACAGCTCTGCGTCTCCATCCCACTGATCCATTTCAGTGATGCAGTGCTTTCAGGAGCGCCAGTGGTTAATGGATCCACTTTTCCTGGAACACCGAGCGCTGAATCTTGGCCGATGTCAACGACTGAATAAAAAGCTACAGGTATTTGTGCAAAGCACGTTTTGAGTTGCGATCACAGTAATCACCTACCTCTGCACACCTGCGAGCCAAAATAAAACCACTTTGACTTTTTTTTTTTCCTCCACGGTTAAAGGAACAGGTTTCTGTGGTTGACATGTACTAAGATATGTCGATTGGTAATTGTATTGGCTGGTGTTGAAATATAAGAAAGAGACTGTAGATGCAGCCATGTCAGGCCTCTTATGATGCCAGTAGAAATATGATATTACAAATATTATGGAGGGACAATGCCGGAGCTGTTGACAGTCCAGATCTCCTGCCCGCAGCGCTCCACAGGAGCTCTGAATTTGAAGTGTTATGCAACACACACACACATCAGTCATCACCTCTGTTTGTGTTTGGACCTGAACAGCTTCGTGTGAATGACGCCACACTGGTGTCACACAGTCCACGGGTTCTACTGTACCTGTCTCTGAGGTGGGCGGCGGTTTCTGGGGTTTGGGGACAACAACTCGACCAAAGAAGTCCACCTCCGGCTGCGAGACATGAAAACACACAGAGTGACGATGAGGAGGAGGTTAGTCGGGAAGTTTCTGGAACACCGTCCTCAAGAAGGAGGTCAATAACAATGATCACATCACACACCATCTCTCATTAGCCTGATTTCCCAGTTTCACCATGAGGGACTGTGACCCAGTGGCTCCTCATTATCCTCATTTCTGCCCTCTAGAGGTTCTCTCTCTCTCTATTCCTGAAGCACTAGAGCTGCAGCTCAGCCAGAGAGGCTCCGATGGTTCAGTGCAAACAGATACTGGCTCCACCTGCCGGCACCGACTAACACGGGACGCTCAGACAGTGCTGATCGCCGACGCAACTAGGGGATTAAATAACCAAAGAAAAGGTCAAAACTAAAAGCAGAAATGGTCAGTCCCTGAAAAACGCACCCTGTAGGAACAACAAAAGGTCTGAAGACTGAAAGTGCTGCAGCTTAAATGCTTTAATCTTCAACCCACGTTTATAATATCCATGGTGGTGACGTTTTCAGCTTAAAATGTGCACATGTATACATGTTGTATGGGTCAAAAGAATATATTTAATGGCGTAACAAATCAAATGACATTAAAGTAAAACTTAGATGAACTAATATCAATATTTAAAGAGCAATAAACGACATTCAGAGCATTATTATAGCAGAAAAGAGCTATTTACTGTGTAAAGATATAGTGGAGTTATGTCTCCCTCTGTGTGTAATCTGAGCTTTCTTTTCGGGGACTCAGACCCCCGAAAAGAAAGAAATGAGAAGCTTTAGGTTTAACGTTTCTCTTTGGATTTGCAGATAAATAAAATGAAAGCTTTTTGTTCATCTCAAACTGTGTTGATGGTGAAATATACCAGCAAATGAAAGGCGTCATGTCACTTCTCTTCACTGTAGCATAACTGCACATTTAACAGAGATGCGAGTGTGGTGATCCACATTGTGATTTCTTAATTCTATGTTAGAAAACATAACATTCAATGTAGTTCATCTCCTTGTTTGTTTGTTGTTGTTTTTGTATGTGGCGAGAAATAGAAATCAACAAATCTGGCTGCCTAAAGGTGGAGCTAAGAGTGCTGCGACACTGTTGCAGTGAGTAACATGTGTCTTTCACATTAAGCTCATCACTGCCCACAGGAAGCCGTGTACTTGTATTAATGGTTTTGTGGGGACGTAGTCAGATTATGGAGAATCACTTCTGTGGATAAAAAAAAGAACAACGTGTCCCCACAAGTTAAACCATCAAACTGCATTAATATTTAGTCTCTGGTTGAGATTACGTGAGTTATGGTTAGGGTGCATCTCCAGGGACTCTATGTAAATCCATGTAATGTCCTCCGAAGTGAGAAAAACATGCGTGCGTGTGTGTGTGTGTGTGTGTGTCTCACCCTGATCTCCACTGTGGTCTGTTTGACGATGTTCTCCAGCCTCTGCTGGTGGTTCCTGGTAGATGTGGGAGGGGCCCTCTTTTTTTCCTCCTCTCTCTGCTTAACACGGACACAGCAGATGACAAACACGTTAGCTCACTAACTAGTCTACAGGCTGAGCCGTTTATAACAAAACCTAAGAGCCGTCTCACGGTTGCAGGGTTTCGTTGCAGCATCAGTTGCTCGGCCCGCCTCATCTTCTCTTGCTCCATCTCTCTGCTGATGGTTTGTTTGGCCTGATACGTCAGCTGACGGCGCGGCGGCAGACCCGGAAACCTCACGACCTCCTCGATACGCCTGCAGACACACACACACACACACACACACACACACACACACTCTAAGTGAACGGCTCTACGCAAACAAGAGACACACATCGTTTAAACACACTCCTAAAACCAACAGAGGTGAACTATGTTAGAAGATGACAAACAAAATAACTTTAAGCTTCCTCTACTGGTGCCATGGTTTGTTTTCCACACAAAAAAAACTGAATCTCTAAAACCTTAATCCTCTTACTGCTGATCACACACACACACACACACACACACACACACGCACACGCACACACACACCAGTTATAACTATACAATATGAGGGATATTATCATCATCATCAGAACAAACTATAATGAAAGAGCTGATTGGATGGTTCAACATGATGGATTACATCTACGCAGCTAACACTAAGTAGTTTAACCTTTGGCTAGAACAACCATATGTACTATGATATACACTCACTATGTTTACATGCATGCACACAAATAGACAATAGTTTGATTTAACCGAGTCAGCATGCGTTTCTTATCAATTTAGACGACGTAATTGTGTATCACAACATCTCGATATGCGTTACATCACGATACAGTTCCTTAGAAAGACGATAAATGATCATAGTGAACTATCATCTAAGTTATGTACAATTTAACTTAAGTAAATCTAAGGTACGTTTACTTAACTTTAACACTTACATTTAGCTCCGTCTTGGTGTTTTATCTTTAATCTTATTCACATGTATTCTCGGCTATCAGGATGGTACAAATATTACTGCAAATAAGAACAGAACTGAGATAGAAGCTCCACATTAAAGCACATCATTGTTAAAGGTTTAAAAGATTGATTTGTAATGAAGGAAGTTCAAGTTTACTGCCCTTTTTGTCTCTGCACGTCTCTCCCCACAGATAGCCTCCAAAACCAGGCGCCGTTAACAATTCTGTCACAGTCTGACCAATCAACAAACGCTTCCAAAAAAAAAAAAGAGCCGTCCAATCAAATAACCCCGTTGGGACTGGCGGCGTATCCGCTTGTCTGCGTCGTTTATACTGTTTATTCCCACGACTGTGTTCCAAGCCGTTATCCTTGAGAGTGTCAGAGAGAGGTGTTGTGGTGCGCTAGGGACGGCAGGTACAGGAAGGTGTAGACCAGCAGAAGCAGCAGCAGAGCCAAAACCAGAGGCAGGCACCAGTCGTTGGTGACCAGCACGTTGTCACAGCGAGCCTGCAGGAAGGAAGCCCTCTGGCGGCCCGGCTGCTCCTCCACATGGGCCGGCATGACTGAGATGTACGTCCAAGACGAACGAAGGTCTCCCCAAGTTAAAGCGCCAGTTTGAACCAAAACCTGCAGAGTTCTGCTCCTTTCACTTTTTAATATTTCATAATAAACACACCTCGATGTTTCAGACGGTCTCCTCCTTTCTCTAAAACTTCCTTCCTCGTCATTTTGCGCCTCTAATAAGTCGAAACCTCATGAACGCATCCCTCTCACCTGTTTTCCCACCAGCTTGCTACTCTGCTCCCACACCACTAGCATCAAACACACACACGCACCAGGTGTTAAAGGGATTACTCTCTAAGCCTCCACGCAGAGCAACATAGTGTGGACAAGAGCAGTGACCTTCAACACCCCCAGAAACACACATCTGCCCTGCATGTGTCCACATACAATATACAGTTGAGGTCAGGAGTGTGTGTGTGTGTGTACTCACGGCTCCAGGATGTATGTGTACTGCCCCTCAGGCGTGCGGTCCTGCCTGTATGAGAGGTTGTATGCCAGCATGGTGTTGATCAGCTCACGCATCTGCTCCTTCTCTCTGCTGCTGAACAGCTGCGGATTAACCTGGAAAGAGAAACAAACAAACAAACTTTACTTTTACTTGAACAGATGCAGGGCTGAAGGTCCTACATTAACACACGTGCACAGGTCTACTGGACGTGGTTTTTCCCATACAGGCCGTAGTTTGGGACAGATGATGTCGAGGAGAAGCGTGAGAATATCGAGGGACAGGCTGAGCTGGCTGATCCTCGTTCTGATGCATGCTGGGATGTCGGCCAACATGGTGGACAAAGCGTTCCTGCTGCTGAGGAGCCGGGAGGAGGCCTGGAGAGAGACAAGACCAGAGAGGACACAATAATCTCTACACTAAACATCTTTTACGCGTTTGTTATTTGATTATTGTAGTTTTCATCACGTAGTGGATTCGTACCTCGTACTGGCTGTGGGGATAGCTGATGCGGGGCACGTGTGTGTGGGCAAACAGGAAGTGGAATGTGACAGACAGGAAGGGCAGGTATCTCATCAGGGAGAAGTTCTGCCCGTGCATAATCACATGGTTCAACCTGTCTGAGAAGGACAGCCAGTCCAGAGCCTCACACACAATCTGCAGGTCGGGGTCCCTCACACGCATGGACAGATAATTTTCATACAGACCCTGAGGAAAAGAGACCCGATATCAGACCCAAGACATCATAATGTAGAGTGTTATATAAACTATGAATGAATCTGTTCTGTGCACTAAGATTACAGGAAACCATCGTGACGGTGTGTTCATTACCTGAGAGACCTTCTCAAACTCTCCACTAGATGAAGCCAAATGTAGAATGTGCTGGAACCTCTGAGCTCCACCTCCTGAGCCCGGTGCCTCATCGA
Source organism: Leptoclinus maculatus (assembly GCA_032191485.1). NCBI lineage: Eukaryota > Metazoa > Chordata > Actinopteri > Perciformes > Stichaeidae > Leptoclinus > Leptoclinus maculatus. The sequence continues at coordinate 21,727,144 of JAVDOI010000009.1, forward strand.
AGCCCTCACCAATACGTTTCCTGAGGGAACACATTTGAATGTTTAGTCTATTTAGTGAGGAGAGAGGTTACAGATAAGACAGTAAAGAGTTGACATTTGCCTGCTGTGCCTTTTTATTGTTCCAATGATTTCATTCTCCTGTGAGGACCGCGGCCTCGATTCATTCATGCTCACGGATCAAAGTACAAAATAAAGGTCTGTCACAGCCAAGACTTTACTTTTTTTAAAGTCTTTTACAGGAACCCTGAAATATTCAGTTTCCAATTTGCCTGTTGGTGTCCGCAGTAAATGCAAACTTACAAAACAGTCGTGGACCCGAACGAACACTGCAGGGACCCTGACCACTGATCTTTTGCATTTCAAAATGTCTGACTAAACTTGAAACTTTGGCTGCCTCCAGTAATTGTGGCCGTTTCTCAGCATCCAGCACAACGTTTATAGTTTCATGAAACCCTCTGGTCAGACCGACTGTACCGTTTTGTACGTTGTAACTGGAAGATTCCCTGCCACAGATGGAACAAGCCTTTGTTCTGGTCCTTCTGCCCCACAGAGACACACTGGATGGTCTTTGAGTTCACCTGCTTGTGGCCGCGACTGTGGAGGAACTGTGCAGACAAGCCCACAGATTGTGATATGACTATACTGTACATCACTGCTCATGCAACACACAAGACTTTTTTTTTTTTTTTTTTTTTACAGCGCTGCCACCCACCTGCAGTGTGTTGATGCAAGACCTGATGTCGTTGTCGGTCTTCTCACACAGCGACATCAGAGTGGCCGAGTCTACCTTCATCCCCTGCACCAGGGAAATCTGGAAACAAAAACTCAATGTAAACCTGGATTGTTGGTGTGTACACAAATGTTTGTGTACTTCTTTTATGTGTGTGTGTGAGAGCTGACCTCTCCCAGTCTCTGTGTGAGGCGGGAAGAATGAGTCTGAGGGAAAACCAGGAGGAAGGCCTGCTGCCTGAGCAGTCTGAGAGCTGGAACATATCTAAAAGGAAACGTATGTAATCAGATAATGGCTGCAAAGAGAACACAAAATCAACCAACTGTACTGCTTTATAAAAGTAATCTACTAGTTCCACTGTGATACTACCACGGTCTCTCTTACAGGTCGTTACAGATGCAGATGATTGGTCGAAGCAGGATGGACTCCTTCTTCTTTTTCTTCTTTGTGGTCTCTGCACCGGCCTCCCCACCGTGTCCATCTTTCCTGTTCAGAGCCGCTAACAGGATGTTGATGGCAGCCTGTCGAACGCCACAGATGAAGAAAAATAAATCACTACTAACCAAGATTGAAAGGAGCGCTTTGACACGTTTCTTTTACTGAACGTACTGTAGGCGCTCCGTCGATCTCATCAATGATGAGGCAGTTCGGCCGCTCATTGACTCCCAAAACTGACTTCATCTGAGTTGCTGTGTCGATGCGTTTCTGGAACACCTCTGCGCTGCGATCGTCACTGCAAAAACATCAGCTGAAGTCACAACAGGGAACCCATTTATGATTTACTACGATTATTAGTGTCGTTTTTAATTTGCGTTTGTCTAACCTGGCATTGATTTCCACCACGTTGTACCCAGCATGCTTTGCTATGACATGAGCCAGGGTGGTCTTTCCCAGACCTGGAGGACCAGACAACAAAGCCACCTAGAGAAAGACCAAAGTAAATGATATCTTGTAGAAAAACTAAAAGGTCATTAAACTGAAATTGCCCCCGGCAGGAGTATGCAGGCGTGTTTACCTTGAATTTGGGTCGTTTGTAGTGATCCAGTTCGGCCTCCAGTAGCTCCTCGGTCACTTCAATCTTGCTCTTGAAGCGATTCTGATTCTGATTGGGTTGATTGGGTTGATTGGGTTGATTGGGTTTGAATGACTTCTGGTTGGGAGCCTGTCTGTCAGACCGGACAGGGCGGGACTTCCTCTCTCTTCCAAACACAACGGTGTCCCAAAGTTTCAACCACTTGAGCAGACAGCGGTTGGTAAACTACAAGGAAACAGTGACACACAGCGGACATCTTTAACGACATTAAAGAGGAACTAAACCCCCCAAAAAACTTTTTTCAGCTGAAAACCAATGATTTGGGGTATTTAGTGGTGTTGTTGATGTATTCAGGTTATTTGATTACGAGTATGAGTATTTGAATTCTACATATTGTTATAAATATGCATAGCGACTGCTATATATAAATAACAACACGGTAGAATAAAAGAATCCTTAAAAATGAATGCTGTCCGTTAATCTGAAAGTGTTGCAGCGCTGTGAGGCACTTCAGCAGAATCTCTGGGGTTCAGTTCGGCTTTCAACAGGTTTCATTCACTCAGTGTGGACGCATGGAGACGTGCAGTTACACAGAAACACAAAACATGACTTACATCGTCACTGAGAAGCTCCGTGTAGTGTCGGGGAGAGAATCTGTCCACCCAGAGTCGGGAGGTTCGTCCCTCGGTGTCTTCAGGGTCGTCGTTCTCTCCATCGTCTCTGCTTTCAGGCTGAACGAGCTCATCGTTCACACTGCTGGAACGTGACACAAGATGAATGAATAAAAACCATGTGCTGCTGCTGCATGTCATCGGACTCTTGATGCGTCAGTGTGACAGAGACAGGCGGTGAGTTACCTGGCCAGCAGATCGGTGACACGCTGAGATTCTTCCATAATTTGCTGGTGGCGCTGCAGGATTTCAAAGTAAGAGAAGAAATTCAACCAAACTTGCAATTTCAACAGCCTGAGAGTTACAAAATATCTGCATCTGTTGATCTGAAATACATCAACTTAATACATTGTTTTGTATCAGACATTTAATGTAGATCTACTCTGTTTGTATGAAAATGGTTGTTCTAATCTCTGTATTTGGCTGATCATGATCAAATGTTTGGATTTAGAGAAAGTGACTAAACTTTTAGCACCTGGAATTAATGAGAATCAATAGTGTGTGGAGGCTACTTGGCAGATTATTCACAAACAGCAGCAGCCTGGTCACTCACCCTCTCTGCCGCTTGCTCTTTCAACACACCTATTGGCACTGCCAGCAGCCCCAGTGCACCCTGGGAGTTTGGTACCAATCTGGAGTCCACCACCTGGAGACGCACACACAGACGCACACACATACACACACACACACAGGTAAATGCAAAAAAATACGTATAACAAACACAGGCACCTGATGTGTGTTTGCTGAGAATGAATCAGTATTCAGGACGAGATGCTGCCAAAAGCATGCTGTGTAACGTTCAACATGCTGAGGAGTTTAACCTTTGTCCCCGTGTCTTCTGTTTGTCTGAGGTAGATCCGACTCCCCGATGAGTCGGTCACACTGACGTACTCTCCCTCTAAAGGAGGTCGCTTCAGCACGTGCAGCGATGCTGGCGCCGCTGTGGGACGTCGCCTGGGCGTCTCTGGGATTGTAGCAAAGCCACTTATATCCAACGCGGCGGGGGTTGACCTGAAACACACAAACATGTTCGGAAGTGTGTTTTTAAATCAAAGATATATTGTTCAATCAAATGTGAATAATAAATGTTCATCACATGTTTCAATAGGACAATGTTATGTTGTCTTTAGATTCCTACTTTTTGTCTGAGCAACATGTTAGAAAAAAGCTAAAATCCTACACGTTGCATTGAGCAAATGTTTGGTATTTTTACTTGATATATTCTCCGAATTATTAATCTAATTACCTCAATTGTTTTTCTGTTAATTGCAGTATCGAAACAAGGAGTGCCTGAAAACCACCAGAATGCAAATGATCTTGTATAAAGTGCTCAAAAAGCACATACAAATTATCGACTTTAAAAGAAGAAAACAAAAGAAATACTTCAATACTACACCGGTGACGTGTCACCAGCTGCAGCTCTCAGACAAGTAAGTGCTTTCGTGTCTCTATAAATAGCAGACGGCCATGTTTCATCCCTGTGATGTGTTGCTTTGAAGTGCCTCTTATTTGTTTTTGATCCGAGCATCTGCCTTTTGCATAAACCAAGTATTCTGTGTAAAAAGAAAACATCTGCCTCCTACTGATGTCTTCCACTCCCACTGCGTTGATCACCGGCCCATGCATCGCTCCTACCTGAGGTTGCCAGGTGTTTCGTACTGCTCCGGAGAAGACGGCGGTGAGATGTCATCACTCTGCGACGGGGCTTTGCTCTCTTGAGTCTGCAGTGAGTTGAACAGTCGCTTGACCACTCCCGCGTCCTGCTTCTTCCGCTTCGCCTTCGGGGCTGCGGGTGCAAAAGTCAGATTCAAGGGGACAAACTTACAACAACCATCAAACACGACAAGGACGAACGAGCCCAGTGTGATCTGAGGGTGAACTCACTGATGGACGGATCCACCAGCAGGTGCTCTACGTCACAAATGTCGCTTTCTGGAAGCTGCTTCTGACGTTTCCCCGGTTTGGAGGATTCCTCTGAGCCAACGCACATGAATAAATAAACAGACAGCCGAGACAATCGCTCTGTTACGAGGAGTATCTCACATATACCAATATACATACCAATAATGCACACAACATCTCACAGTAAGGACATTACTTTTACAGTCTACATTAACAACTTCCATCCCACTGTTTGTGGCCGTATGCAGCCACAAAAATATAAAACCCCACAGAACTTCCAATCACAGATCAAAAAGCTTCCAAGAGATGCGTCAGGTTGAATTGTGATGCACATGAACTCATAAAATGATTCACAAGACATTAAATTAAATTAATGTTAATTAAATACACGTGGGCGTAGGTATATGTGATATATTCTCAGGCATTGTGGATTATTTATATTTATCCAACCCTAAAACTACTTGGAGATTAAATTAAAGCAAACTAGGTGTTAAATGCACAATTTTTGTGAGTTTGATGACTAAAAGAGTTAATTGTGCAGATCAGTAAGTAAAATAAACAACAACAGATCAAACAGAGACGGAGGTCTGCAGTGTAGAAGTACAAGTACAAATTTTACTGAAGTACATAAGTAAAAGTACTTATTATTATACGCTCCAGCTGTTACAGAAATAAAAAATAAAAAATATATATATACACACATATATAAAATTATAGATTTTTGTATTATTTTTGTATTAATCTGCAAATAAAATGTCAAATAAATGTAGTGAAGTAAAAAGTACAGTATTTATCACTGGAATGAAGTAGAAGTATGAAGTACAATTAGCAGGGACATAAATGTACTCAAGTAAAGTACAAGTACCTCAAAATTGTACTTAAATGCAGTACTTGAGTAAATGTACCCTACTTAGTATCACTACACCGGGTTGTACTATAAGTTTAAGGTGAAGTTGGGCTCACGGGTCAGGTGTGAGGGGTGTGGAGCTTAATGTAAAAGTTTAAATTAAAGACTGATACGCCTTCTATTTCTCAGTTAACGTCGTCCTTCACCTTCCAGCTGAGCTAACGCGTCCAGCTCGTCGGCGAACTGGTCGTCGAAGTCGTCCTCTACCCCGTACATTTCGTCATATTCGTCCATGTCGGCTCGGACAGGTACACGAGACAACCAGCGACACGGCAGTGTGTTTTAATCTGAAGACAAACACACACTCCTCTCATTAATATTCCCTTCGCGACTTCAGCAGCAGATTTGACGGAGCAGCAGATTTCCCGGCAATTATTTTTGTTGTTAAGGATCACTTCCGGGTAAAGCGAGTCTTCTTCTTCTTCGTGTAAATGTTTGCAGTGTAGACGCTGCTGAGCGTGTTACTGACCTCCGCAGGATACAAAGTGAACTGTCAATGCCGCGGCAGAGTCTTACCTTGGGTTAGCACTGACATTACTGCCGAGCCAAATACAAAACACCCACAATCAAATAAAGATGTTATCATTGACTGATAAATGAAATACATGGACAACCGGCCAAGACTTCTCATGACATTTTACACTTTTTCACATGTTGATATTAGTTTAGTTAGTTTACAATTCAAAATGTACAGTTTTCCCCTGAGAGAGAGAGAGAGCGAGAGAGAGAGAGAGAGAGAGAGAGGGAGGGAGGTAAAGAGAGAGAGAGAAAGAAAGAAAGAAAGAAAGAAAGAGAGAGAAAGGCTGAGACAGAGATGCACTTCCTCCTAAAATGTGAAACATTCAATAAACCTGCTGCCCAATATGTATTAACATGCCACAACCTGAGGGACAGTGAGTGAACCCCCCCCACACACACTGTATATTTATATAATTAATAATCAATCTAGACGTTATATTAATGTTATTGTATGTTTAATTTTTTTTGAAGGTTTGGCAATACTGTTTCTAAACTTTCATGCCAATAAAGCCAAATTGAATTGAATTGAATTGAATTGAATTGAGAGAGAGAGGGAGAGAGAGAGAGAGAGAGATGGAGAGAGAGAGAGAGATTGAGAGAGAGACTGTGGTGCCTTGTGGCTCTGAACCAGCAGGCGTTGGCCCGTCACCAGTTGGATCATAGTCGTCTATGTCTGTTTTGAGCGCCTTTGGTCTTTTCAGGGAACTTTCAGTTAAACAACTGATCCCTCAGCTTCCACTTTACGTTACCATGGTAAATCACTAGTTGGGACCAGTGAACTGAATGCATGATAATAAGTTGTATATCTTTTGAACTTGCATTACTAAGTTGAATAAACACGTACTATACAGTCATGTGAACTTACAGAGAGCAATCCAAAGCTAAAGCAAACTCAAAATCATGAGTTGAAACAAATTGTAAATCCAATTTGACTTTACTTGTAAGTTTAAGGCAGACGTTTTTAAGTTGAACCACATGGATTTTTATTACAGTGCAGTTGCACTTCTTTAGCCTCTCTCTCTCTCTCTCTCTCTCTCTCTCTCTCTCTCTCTGCTCTCGCTCTCTCTCTCTCTCTCTCTCTCGCAGTTGGCCCCCTGGGGTGCCTATAATTTCCCCTATTACACGTTTTGTGAAAGCTTTTACCATGTTGTACTTAATTATATATTTTTATTTTGTATTCATAGCCCTAAATGTACTGCTCTTTAAGTTTTAATGTTTCAATGTGTAGGTCTTTCCCATCTTTCCTTGCCAGGACTTACTTGGGTTTCTTTTTTTATTCTGTAAATATTTTAATGTGGAAATCACTTTGTGCTGAAGCTTGTAAAGTGCTTTGCCAATGAAATTATTATTATTATTATTTTTGAATTGCAAATTGAATACATGTGACATAAGATTTTGGCAAACTATTCCCTCATTAAATTCTTCTAAATGACTTACTACTGCCACGTTACCGTACATAGGCCCTACACACTCTTCCCATACATATTCACTGTCCATGCTGTATACATCTCAGCTGGTGTATTCATATTCATGCTGCTGTCTACTTGTACTTATACCTTCACTTTATATTTTGGTAACTGCTGCACATGCTCATATTGTATACTGTAGTGCATCCATATCTTCCTCTCGCTGTTTTTTTTTTTACCTATAAAAGTTTTTGTTGCACACGAAACCTTTGTTCATCTTAAGCTTTTTTTAAGAAAGAGAGAGAGATTAATGATGATGTGTGTGACGTCAGGACGTCTCCATCGCCACCATCTGCTCCTCACAGCAAACACGCACTGGCCAGCAGTTTGTGTGTGACACTGAGTTCATTTCACGTCAGGAAGCACGAAAAACAAAGTCAACTTAACTGTTTCTGTCTCTTCCTCTATATTATATCTGTATGCCTTGAATAGATATACATGTTTTCTCCTCATCGTGTTTAATCAATTAATAGTAAATATTGTATATAATAAAACAGTAATATGCAGTAATATGATATATAATAAATCTATTTTTTACATATGCTATACCTTGCAGACTCTGCTGCTACTAATCACACTTATTTTATTTTGAAAATATGATAGCAATGTTGTTATGTAGTATTTATGGTGATTTATAAGTGATGTAAAAGTCGCACGACTATTAGGAAGGATGTATTTTACAGTGACATTTAAAACTTAAAACCTTAATACTAACTTCTCCAGCTCAGGAGATTTCCCCACCTGGTACTTACAAATATGTCCAAATGTTTCTCAAGCTTAAATCCCATGCATCATTTCTCAGTAGGGCTGTTGTAATATGTCCAACAAGTAAATACAGGGAAGATCCCAGAGTACGTGCAGTCAAATAGAGCAAATCAGGCTTAGTTTCTCATCCAAAAATGATTTCTAAAACATCATTATCATTAGTCAATAATGCAAATCCACAGTGGATCTATCCCAGAACATGTAATCATGTGAAGAAATGTCTTTTAAAAAATCGCCCACACAAATGTTTGTGTAAGATTGTGTGTCATTTCAAACGTTCGCTGTCTGAGTAAAAACTTTTATAGTGACTGATTCCTTCCTAAAAGTTACTGAATGAAACTATAAACAGTTAAGAAACTGTTAAACTGTTTCTCTTACACACACACACACACACACACACTTTCACAGACCCTACTTAGCACTTACCAGCAGATGTTTGTGTGTTAAAAACGCTAATGATTATATACTTGTCATCGCCAATGATTGACCATCCGTGTGTGTGTGTGTGTTTGTGTGTGTTTGTGTGCATCAGCGTGGACTCTAGTCCACAAGAGCATCTGCTGTACTCCACTGCTCACCCACACCATGCACTCCATTATCCCCTAGCACAGCGTGTGTGTCAGCGCTGCAGGTGCCACATTAAGGTGATGTGTTTAATCATCAATTCAACCAAGGGACTGCCTTCTTCACACGTACAAGAAACACGAAACACTCACTTTCTGTAACGGCGAGGTCAGCTCGTGGTTCAGCCGAGACAAGACTTCTACCAAGGGCCGGAGTGTGTGTGCTTGACTGTGCGTGTGTGTGTGTGTGTGTGTTAATGCCAGTAAGCTTTGTATATGTGTTGAAGGGGAAGTGAGCAGCGTCTGTTGGTTTCCAAAATTTTCAGGGGATGTAATGTGTTCATCTTTGTGTTTAGGGTGTTTGCAGAGCAGGTCGACAGTGTCGGATTGTGAGAGGCGGTTAATGAGAGTGACTGCACAGGTGTAATTCTACAGGTGTGTGTGTGTGTGTGCATGTGTGGCTGAAAGGAAAGGGCAATACAAGAAGTGGGGTTTTGGTTTATTTTTAAGTGTGTGTGTGTGTGTGCATTGTTGTGAACATTGAGGATGTCAAACTCCACCGTCAACTTCTACGCCCTGACTCAGTCCTTCAGCTCCTCTGACATTATTGTCATAGTAACCTACTTTCTTCTTAACATCGCTGTCGGCATCTGGGTGAGATATCTGTGGTGTATATATACATATGTGTGTGTGTGTGTGTGTGTGTGTGAGTGTGTGTGTGTGTGTGTGTGTGATGTGTGTGTGTGTGACATGTTCTGGATGCTCGAGTGTAACAGTTTTCTCTGTCAGTCATCATGCAGGGTGAGCAGGAATACTCTGAGCGGATATTTCTTGGCTGGACGGGACATGGCGTGGTGGCCGGTGAGTGTGTGTGTGTGTGTGTGTGTGTCTCGTGATCTGCTCTGTAACATCTCGCTTTTTCTGATAAAAAAAATCTGATCTGCAAATATCAGTAAGCTTTGATATTATTGCAAATAAGTTGGTGGGTTATGCTTGACAGATTTGTTCCTCAGTTTCATTTAAATAACAGTTTGAGACCCAAAAAGGGTGAAAGAGAAAAGTCCAACAAATTAATACAAATGTGTGTATCAGATACATTCATCTTGTAAACACTGGACTAAACTAACTCTAAATAATGTAGTTAAAATTAGCTCCACCCCAACTAGCCACAACAGTAAAATGCAACTTTTGCATTGATGCATCAGAGTTAACAACAATGTAATATATGATAGTATAGAACAAGTACTTTTTCTTTTGATACTAAAAGTGCCATTTAAGTAAGCTTATATATGCAGGACTTTTACTTGTAAAAGAGTATTTTTTAAATTGCTGTATTGCTATTTTTACTTGAAATATCTCACTGGTGTGCGCAGATTGGAGCGTCCCTCTTTGCCAGTTCAGAAGGCTCAGGTTTGTTTATTGGTCTGGCTGGTACCGGAGCTGCTGGAGGCATCGCTGTCACTGGTTTTGAATGGAACGTGAGTAGACAAACACACGCACACATCTTTCCACTCAACTGTGGTATTACAGTAATAGGGCTGACTAGATAAACAACATACCGCTACAATAACTAATCTCCCATTGGTAGCTGAAAAGAAATCAGTTAACATAAGTATTTGTAAAAGTGTGTTGTACCTAATAACCTCTCTCTAGTCTGTCCAGACCAATTTATTTTTGCCTGGTGCATTTGTGTTTTAACTTCCTTCAACAGCTGTTGCAGGCAACCTGCTGCAGAGGGCGGCAGCAGAACATTTCTTATCCTTTACAACTGTATTATGTGGTGTGCAGAACATGAGGCACAAGTCAGGCAACTGTACAAAGGATTGCACATGCAGAGCACCTACAGAGTTCAAAGATGTATCTCAGTTTCACCAGAGAGATTTATTATCTCCTGAGGCGACTCTTGTGGACAATCTGGTCAAAGCTCTGTGTCATCTTTCCTTCTTCCTCTCAGGCCACCTATGTGTTGCTGGCTCTGGCCTGGGTATTTGTGCCTGTCTACATCGCCTCAGGGGTTAGTTTGCACACACACACACACACACACACACACACACACACACACACACACACACACACACACACACACACACACACACACACACACACACACACACACACAGATCTATGTCTGCTTGTTAAGGCAGGTTCAGCAGGTACATTTAGGTGCCAAGAGTCATTCTCCTTGCCAGCATTCCCCACCTTGAAAATTCCCCAAAAGGGTGTTTCACTACACCACACACACATGATCATACTGAGCCCCTAAATCTCTTCTGTGTAGATGTGGCGTGTTGAAGAAGTTGAAATGTGTGTGCGTGTGTTCAGATCGTGACAATGCCAGAGTACCTGGGCCGTCGTTTCGGAGGAGAGAGGATCAGAACCTACCTGGCTGTCCTCTCATTGCTGTTGTCCATCTTCACAAAGATATCAGTACGACAAAAGTCACGCACACAAAGGCGGCATCACACTCACTTTTTTGGCTGCGTTGGCTTTCCAGCATTTAACTTCGCCTGCTATGAGATTGAATCTTTTGTTGTGTTTCCGTCTCCAGACTGACCTGTACTCTGGAGCCTTGTTTGTTCAGGTGTGTCTGGGATGGAACCTCTACCTGTCCACTGTCCTCATGCTGGTGGTCACTGCTCTCTACACTATAGCAGGTACACAAACAACCACACACACACACACACACAATTACATCTGGTGAAACTGATACATTGGGAAAAGATTCCCACAACACACACTCGCTTCCTTTCAGGTGGTCTCGCTGCTGTCATCTACACCGACACTCTACAGACATTCATCATGATTATAGGGGCAATCATCCTTACAATCACTGGTAGGTACAATTATTCTTCATTTATAAACCAACGCAACAACTGCAGTTATTTTTAAGGAATGTGTAGTTACAGTTGTGTGTTCCCCCGTCTGCAGCCTTCAACAAGATTGGTGGCTACAGCAACCTGGAGCGTGTGTACAGCATGGCGGTGCCAAGTAAGATCATTCCCAACAGTACCTGCCACCTGCCACGTGAGGACGCCATGCACCTGTTCAGAGACGCCGTCACTGGAGACCTGCCCTGGCCCGGCATGACTCTGGGGCTCACCATACTGGCCACCTGGTACTGGTGCACTGACCAGGTACATTTATACACAAACACAGGCAAAAACAAGCAGGAAACACCACTGCTGCAGATGTTTCTTATAATGCAGTTCCTCTAATGGCCACTAGAGCCCTCACTAAATTGAAGTTGGAAAACTCAGAACCTTTCTCAAATTTTCTCAAAATAAATTGAATCATTTTATACATTTTCACAACATACAGGTGTTGACATATTATAATATGTGTTTTTCTTTTTTTAGTAGCTGTGTCTATTTAAGTTTTGGCAGTTTTTGACCCACCATCTTAAAACTGGGGAAGCTGGCATGAAGTAATATCACTGCCTTGACTAACTGGATTTATTTAAAGTTAGTGGAAATCAAACAGAGAGTGAACAAGAGGGCTGTCTGTAAACTGTCCATTGCATTTAAAAAAAAACTGTGTTCACTCAACCACAGTAAGTAAGGTTGGTCAAAGTTGAACAAGGAAGTAGTCCCACACACAGTTTTGGTATTTATCTTAGTTATTTCCTTTCCTTTCAGTATGACAAACTTTCCCGAAATATTGGGATGTTAACGGCTAACTGTCAATTTACCTGAACTGGTTGAGGCAACAACAGAGCTGAGTCAGCAACAATTTGTCATTCACTTTTAATACAACATCAGTGTTTAAAAATGCATATATACCAGTTATCAACACAGTAGCCCCACCCTAACACCATCAGTAACCAATCACAGTGGTATCAACACCAGAGCCGGACTCTTATATCAGACATAATCGGTGATGCATGTCGCAGATACACCACATCTTTGTAGGTTGGACATGGAAAAATAATATTTACAGTGAACAATTCGGGAAAAGAAAAGCAGTTGAGGTAATGAAGAAATATTTGCTCAAAGGATTGTTAACATCTACAAAATACACTTCCTCTTGTAGAAAGGGATCCATGCATAAAGGTGCAGGTTTATTTCCTCCCAGGTATCAGTATCTGCCTTTAAAATGCATTATCCCCCAGACACAAGTGACACCATCTAGTCTGAAAAGCCTTTAGCATTGAAACATTGATTTTCAAAGTCAAAGTCAATTTTGTCAATTTTGAAGGTGATGTGATTAATTGACAGACAACACCTAAAAACATATTAAATCAAACTGCCAACTCTTGTTGACATAGTCAGAAAATCCCAATTCAATAGTTCTTGTAACTTGAGCCTCGCGGTTTGAAAACAGGAAATGACACACATGCCAGTGATAGAGAAGATTCCACACTGAAGAGTCACCACCGTCTGCATCAGCAACCGTCCTCATGTTCCTGTGCTGGCCCACAGTTCTACCTATCAGCCTTGTTATTTTGAGACGCTTTCTTCTGCGATGCTCCACCTCGTGCCCTTAAGTGTCTCAAATTGCTCAGTTTTGAGAAAGATAGTCCTAGTAACCCTGATGGGTTGCCTGGCGGCTGTGCCGAGGCGCCATCCGTCCTGTAACCCGGGCTGTGGCGACGTGGCGACCGGCCGGAGCGTGTATCTACGCGCAGCTGGCCCGAATCCGGCTGCAGCGCTTGACCCTGCCAGTAACGATGTCCTCCGATCACCTGGACATCAGCTCGGGTGGGGCGGTGAAAACTTCCTGGTTTGGCGATGATTACTTTAGGTGCTCTCTGTCGCGCATCACGACCTGGAGATTTGGAGGTGTGGAACAACTAGACAGAAAGAAGAAGCAGAGAGTGATGAGTAGGACATCATGGAGTCCAGAAGAGTTGCACATGGTGTCTATTTGTGAGGTTACAGGGGACTGGAAATCCTCCACTACCTATTTCACACATGGAGTACCTCAGGGATCAATCCTCGGCCCTTTACTTTTCTATTTAAGCTTTCTGTATGAAATCTAGATGGTCTTAAACACATAATGGGGCCCAAACAGTACATCAGTGCTATGTGGGCCTCTTGAAAAATGGGGGAAATGGCTACATGACTATGACCACAAATACGTTTTTAAATAAATGTTTTTATCCTCTTTTGAAATATGGAAAAATATTCACAATAGCAGCTGTATCGTCATAGTTTCGGTTTATTTACACAACACAGAAAGTTTGACTTTCCTTTTTGATCGCCATGTGAATTCTGTTTTTCCGAAACTCCAAAATTTCCAAAATGAATTATTTTGCGAAGCCCGGAAACTGTAAGCCATGCTTTTATTTCATTCTGATTAGACAACAGACCAATTTAGCACCTTTACAGCGTTTTAGACTGGATTTTTTTAAATCGTCATGATTGTTAAGGGATGTATGGGAACTTGCTCGTGAGAATTGCATTTAGTTAAATTGTTTTCATTATGTGCTTTTACTGCATTCGTTCTTTTAATGGTATCTGTTAAATTGCATTTTATTTGAATCTTTGTATATTTCATGAAACTATTAATTTCTTGGTTTTACGTCTTAATGAATAAAGTTAGTACTATTATTGTTGTTGTTTGTGTTCCTCTGTGTGTAGGTGATTGTACAACGGTCCCTGTCTGCTAAAAACATGAGTCACGTGAAAGGAGCATCAATCCTGGCTGCTTATCTGAAGATGCTGCCCTTCATCTTCATCGTCCTCCCTGGCATGATCAGCCGAGCTCTCTATCCAGGTGCGTGCACACACACACATGGAATGACAATCACGCCTTTTTATTTTGGGAAAGGAATGGCATGTTCACTGTGAGCAGGTAGTGGCTTGCTTTAAAACTGCTGCTGAAACGCACCCTTTTTAGTGGGATTTATATAAACGTGTGAGAGAGTAGGACTGAACCACCTGCTTGTTCCTGGGAACCTCGGCCCTTGTTTTTGTCACTGTTTTCTCATTTAACATTTAAAATTGATGTGAAAGATTAAGACAAGCATTGTGTCAGCATCTTGTCAGTGTTATATAAGGCTACAACGAAACAAAACAAAAGATATTCAATTTACAACAAAGAGAAACCGCATGTTCTCACAGTTAAGAAGCTGAGGGTTGCCTTTCTGCTTGAAAAAACAAAAACTAGTCACTTGAAATGATTAGTCACTTAATTGACTAATCATTTCACCTCTACAATTAACTTTTCATTCTAAAATGAATCTGTTGATTATTTCAATTCAACTAACCACTTAATTGTTTAGTCTTTAAAATATAAGATAACAGTTCAAAATGCCATCACAATTTCCCAGACCCAGGTTTTGGATCAACAGTCTAAAAAAAATCTAAATATTTACATTGTTATGAAACCAAAAAAAACAGCAAACCCTCACATTTGACAACCTGGAATTAGCAAACACGTGGCATATTAAAAAGTTAATTTCTTGCCAAGAATTATCTGTCAACTGACTAAGCGATTAATTGACTAGTTGTGTCAAAACCAAAGGATTAGAAATATTGTCCTATATAATTTAATACTATTGTATACATTCTATATAATATAATACCTGTCCAATGTGCCTATGTGGTGACTGGTGTCCGCGGAGCTGCTGCGATTGGCGGATGAGGGAATTGCTGTCTTCTGATTGGCTGGGCGGCCGCAGATCCAGCATGCTCTGGGAGAAGCGGGCCATCATGTTGACCCCACTTCCTTGTCGATTCCCGCTCCCTGATCCTGTCGTTGTTCTGTTGATCAGCGGGTCACTCAGCTCCGGCTGGGAACCTTCATAAAACTCCTCCTCTGACGCTGTGGAGTTGCTTGAAGGACCGTCATTGTCTGCTCGGTCACATATGACCTTGGTGCTGTCTTGGCTGCCCTCACCCGTGCTGCCAGAGTCCCTGCCGTCGTCCTTTGATGTTATGCGGCCACGGACGGGCGGCAGCTCCTCGCGGGTTCCCTTTTGGTTGAAGCCGTCGAGACTTTCCAACTGGTCCATTTTCATCAAAGAGACCTGTGGTTGGCCTGGCTGCTCCGAGGGGGTGGGGTCTATGACTAACTGCAGAGTGCGGCGTTTAGGAATAGGAGGCGCTACAGTTTGAGTCTCGGGAGTTTGTTCGTCATTGTTTGTAGGCTTTGTATCAGCAGTAACATCGGATGGTGATGGTGCATTCGGTATGTGTGTGTCTGGTGTTAAAGGTGTGTTAGGCTGCTGAAGGGGCCCACTGGAATCTGTAGCATCAGTTTGGTCTTTATTCGGAGCTGTGTGCGTTTCCTCTTTGGGTTGTTTGTTGGTTGGACTCACAGGAGTAGAGACGTCTGCACTCGTATTCCCGGAAGGATTTTCTGCTGCTCCTGCAGCGCTTGCATCCCCACCTGAAGCAGGTTGCTCAGTCTTTGGTGGTTGCGTCAGTGCAGTGCTGAAGCGAATAGCCCGGCTGGTCTCAAACCTCTCCGACCTCTGTAAGTGAACCTGATTGGCTCGCTTTTCATCCCTAACGTTGATGAAACCAATCACGTCGCTTGGTGGGTCTGGCTCCGGCCAGATGGGCAGGTACGGGATCAGGTACGCTTTCTCCAGATGGGCTAATCCCGGATGTAAGGGGGGCTCTTCAATGACATGTCTGAGACGGGTTTTCGGAAACTTAAGCCCACTGGGATTCTTGTTGCTGGAATTTTGATCAGAAGGAGTGGAACTTGTGTAGGTTCCAGTGACAACAAGGGCATATTTGGGATTGATGAGCTTCCTAGCAATAGCAGCTGACACCGGAGCAGGAGCTGCCTCAGGGACCGGGTCGGGGATTGGTTCATCGACCATGGGGACCTTGTTTAGAGACACACCTCTGGACACGAGGTAAAGGTCACCAAACTGCAGCTCGAAGGTCTCCACTGCCTGTCCTGTGATCACAGTGATCAGGTTACGGTCCAAACGGGATGAGGACCAGGTGAAGCTGGAGGAACAAAGACATGGAAACATAAATTCACAGAATAATAGATAATTATAGATGACAATGACGAACCAAAAGTCTGTGTGTTAAAAGGTTTATAGTTGTGGAAAATGCTGCAGCAATGCCATTGTTGCAACATGGCCAAGAAAAGGACAGTGACCCAAACTGGATTTTTTTCTCATGTGATTATAGCATATTTCAAAGTATTTTAAAGAACATTAGACAATATTGGCGAAAAATGTTGCTGTCCCTGTGTAGCATTCAGCCTATTTATCTCAGTGTTCCAGATGTTATGAAGCAATTTGGCCAACAGTTGCCTATTTACACATCCAGCAGACATGGAGCAACATTGGCATTAATTTAAAGGTGTGTTTTTGGCACCCCGACAAATATTCTCTCTAACGCTAACTTTGTCTCTCTGCTGTTTGGTGCTAAGCAGGTAGCTTAACTTTGTTTTTTTAATGCTTTTATGCTGAAAACTGCTGCTGAAAACTGGGTGAGAGCAGTCAGACTGAACCAAAACAGTAAAATTGCGAGCCTTAAAGCTCTTAGTGCGCCGCCTTTCACGTGTCACAGTTATATAATCCATGTTATTACAAGAATAAGGATTAGAGCAACATACTGCTCACCTGTATGAACCAGAGATGGCTTTGTCTCCATCTACCAGCAGGAACTTCTGGCTCAGTGCTCCACGCACCTTCTGTGCCGACCGTGTGAAGAACTCCACACCTCCACAGCAGCGTACGCGCAGATTCTATACACACACACACACACACACACACACACACACACACACACACACACGGTTAATGCTATGTAAAGAGAGGACTCTTGGGGATTTAGTTTTGATGGGAGGAAGGATATTGTGAACAAAAGGGAAATAAAGGCGACAACAGAGTAGGGAGACGGGGGGAAAAACGAGAAGCAGTTCTTATTTATTGATACCACCATAAAATGTTGTTGGCTGACTCTGCAGGTTGGAGCATGGACTGAATGTATGTGCATGCTTGTGCGACACACCCTGTTTTGTGTTTGTCTTTGGCCCTGTGATAAGGGTGTGGTTCCTGGCCGAGCATTACGTCGTAAACGTTCCGTGTGAAATCTCACAGGGGACGCTGGGCACAAGAGTTGTAATAGCTCATAACAACAGCAGAGATGGCAGATAAGAAAACAAGTTAAAAGAGAGGCGAGGCCTGGCGGGTTAACGCTGTGAGGAAGGAAGAAAGACAAACAATGAAAGACAAACATGTTGCAGAAAGTAAAGTGAGAGTGTGCATGGTTTATCTAATTGTCTGCAGCACAGACAGGAATGTGCTTACGGTCTTCCCCGTCCAAAACATTTCGAAAAGCCCCAATGAAGCATTAAGTGTGTTCTGTCTCGAGCTAGACCAGTTCATCTCGGAGAGGCGAAGAATAAGACATTCAGCCTGTGGCAAAACAACTAGCTGGTGCATGCATCTTATTAAGGCTTGCAGGCAAAAACCTGTTTCACTACGTCATTCAAATGCCCTTCTTTTTTCCCCCTTGTATTGTAATATACTTATTTTTGGAGATGGGTCTTTAATGAAATGTTTTTTTTTAAACGTTGGAACTGGAGCGTTGTAAAATAAACAGTTTTCTATTATTATATACTTATCAGGAGTAGCCATCTGTCCAACTAGCTCATCCCCCAGCGTATCAAAACATCATCTGTGTGTGTGTGTGTGTGTGTGTGTGTGTGTGTGTGTGTGTGTGTGTGTGTGCGTGCATGCATACCTTTAGGTGTCCACGGTGCATATCAGCTCTGGCACACATGGAAAGAAAGCAGGGGACTGAAGCCATGTCAATAATAATGTATACAGGAACTTTGCGTCTGTAGGATGCATCCAGCAGGTCTCGAAAGATATCCACGTCTGTGAACACATCCATCACCACGGCTATCGCCTACACACACAAAAACACACACAGAGGAAACCACAAAAGGCGTTAGTGTTTCCTGGGTTTGATTTGACAATATTACCCCCATTAAATCCTCAAAAAAAAGCTGTGCACTTATGAGAACTGCATCTAAAAAGTAAATCAAAAAAGTCAAAGACAAAGAAGATGTCTGAACACAGATATGTCCCATAAGGAGACTGCTACACAAACAGTGCTGTGCAGACTGGTGATAGTGTGAAGTGTCTGGACAGTGTGTGTTATGTGGGTTCAACAATACAATACTAGTGAGAACATGGTACTCTTCACACCGTGCTGTCTATGCACTTTTGAACCCAGTTTAAAATTTTAAATGCAGAACTAGGTAATTAAGCGAATAAGCTGATCTAGAAAATAGCTCCGGAAAATGCCAGTTTGTGAACCTTGAGGTTAGAATATATAATAGATGTCAAACCAACTTTATTGTGATTATACAATGAATCCTAGAAGAAGTTTTGAAAACTACAAGATAGAGAAGTTTGTAAGACGACGTTGGCGTGTTGTAAGCAGTGAAAAAGTATTTCACTCCGCAACTGAAGTTTTTTTTTACTAGACTTGTATGTGTGCATGCTCCAGGACTAACTTGAAAGGTAAAGGTTATGTAGGTAGTGCTGGCATGTGAACTATTCACTGACGTCAGAGCATTTTTATTCCACCGGCGTGGCTAGATCACACTTAGTTTTATTGAAACTTCGTTGTGTGCATGTGCGAGTGTGTCACATGTGAGAAAAGAAGGGAACAGGAAGCGAAACACTGGATTAAATTCAGTCCAAATTTACGCCAGATGATTTTTGGCTAAAAAACAGCAAAGGAAGTCAAACCTCTGATTGAAACAATCCTTCCAGTCAGTGATTTAGCATAAATCCATGTCAACAAAAACAACTAACAAAGTAATGCAACTAAAGATTATTTTCATTATGAATTAATCTGCCCATTATTTTTTTCGATTAATCAATCAACAGTTTAAAACCCAAATATATGCAGTTTACGATCACATATGACACAGAGAACTGCAAATCCTGACATCGGCGAAGCTTCAACCTCAGAATATTTGTTTTCTTTTATTTATAAAATGACTGAAACAGTTGTGAAGCTTATAAACTTATTTTCTTTACTGTGTCAAACAAGCACTGCTTTGTAGTTTGTGGTGTTGTGGCAGTGAACTGCATTATACACTGAGCACGCAGAACAAAATTGAAAACCATGATGTATTGTGGTGCATTCAATAGCACTGCAATATATACAACCTTATTTCAGTTTGTGTTGAGACTTTTACTGTGGTTATTTGCGTGTTGACTCAGTGCTGTGGTAGCCTTCATTTGCTGTGGTGTTTTGTACTTGATTGTATTATATTACGATGTGTTTTGTCCTCCACATATACATACATCGAGGAGCCAAATATAAACATCTTGCAATATAACGTAATGCAATATAACACAAGTGTGATCTCTAAAAACTGTTGAATCAACACCTCTTTGACACGTAAGAGTTACATAAGTTACACAAATAGAGCAGGCTTTTTATTGCAGGGCTATAAATTACAGTGAGAACTTTAACTTCGTTGGAGGTTCCTTCAACTTCATCAATCACTGCATTATAAAAACATCATCATCTTCTTCACTGCCTACCCTCGTCGCTGACGCAATGCTCTTGCGCACCACCTCCTTGATGTGCGTGTGCCCCTCGGTTGGAGGCTGTGTGTACACGGCTACGCGCGTGACCCCTCGGTATGAGTTGGCCTCGGGCCAGCCGAGATCCAGCTCCGCCACTGAGCCCTCCGACCGATCTGGCCAATACTGGAGCGACACCTCGCCGTCTCCTCCGAAGTTCCCGGACCCCGGCGTGATGTTCCCCGGCCCGGGGGTCTCTGGCCTCTGATGATGCTCGTGGCCAGGCCGATAGTCCTCCGCCGTGTGTGCAATCCGCTCCAGCTCCGGTTCCGAGAGGAACTCCCGCACGCCCTTCTCGCGGACGAAGTCACTGAACGCATCGCGGCCCTTGGTGACAAGCGCCTCGATCGCCAGCCGTTGGTCCTCGCAGTAGAAAAACTCCGGTTTCCCCTCGCTCACGCGCCAGTTGACGTGGTGATTATCCAGACATTGGATCTGAGACAACGCCATGGCCCCGATAGATCCACCGGTCAATAAATAGTTAACTACCAAAACCACTCGGACCCAGTTTCCACTCGTCGGTCCGAAGGGTCAAACCTCGTAAAGGTGCGATCTGTCATTCCGGTCCATAACGCGTCCGCGTGACCTGAGCTCGTGGGGTGGTAAACAGACCACACCGGCAGCGAAGACTTTCACCAGAGGGAAATAAACCGACAGAAATGTCCCCGAGCACAGACTCTCAGACCTCAGGTTACTACAAAGCAGTCACGCACACTCAGGTGTTGATCGCACTGCGCACCCACGCGCCAGCGCCACGCCTTTCACCTGACAGGGGGCCGGAGGAATCCAGTGGCGGCACGATTCATGCGCTCCAGCCGCGGGGCCCGGCAGTCATGGAGGCAGGCAGATGTCTGGGTGGATGAGTGCGTGTCTGCCAGTGAGTCAAACCTATTGGTAACACGTCGTGGAGAGAGAGACAGATAAGTCATTAAACCTCCTTTAAAAAAAAGGGTTGAAACTTGTTGGTGACTCAAGTTAACTTTTACGCTGACGAGCCACTTTTCCTCTTTTTGTCGACTCGCCGATTCAGCAGCTGTTCAAAGCACAAAACACGACAATTGTTGAGTTCCCCGAAAGACAAAGTCGTGTCAGTAACGTGGCGCGCAGGAGTCTCAACTTTCACACGGTTCGAGTCCAAGTCGGTTCCTTCATTTTCCTTTTCCTCCAGACAGAAAGTTCATCGAGGTCCGGTACTTTGTGTGTGTGTGTGTGTGTGTGTGTCTGCCTCCAGGATTTGGCAACGGAAGCTCTGTCACCGGGAACAGCAAGGCGGAATGTCCGGTAGTTGGTTCGGAAATACAGGCAGTTAACTCCACCCTCCTCCTCCCGGAACAGAGGGGGAGACAAACCTACATTTTCATCCCAAAACAGAACCGTTAAGACGGACAGTGTAATAACTAACTATGGGGCCATTGAGTTTTTATCTACTGTAATATAATGTACTCTTCACTTAGAAGGTTATAGTTTAACGAGGATAATTATCCTAGTAGGCCTACAAGGCTGGTTTAATACTGATTTTTAAAAAAGAATATAAAGGAAAACAATCTGAAGGAGGAGAATGTTATTAGGTGGGTTAATTTCCTTTTTAGGTAATGCAGTGCAGATACCAAACTTGTGATTGCTGGTTAGTGACGTGTTACTGTTAAATATGCTGGATTTTTAGAGATAAAACAAATTACTCATGCATGTCTGGATCAGAGTTTATTGAAGATTAAGAGGTCAAGCTTAGGGATACCTAGAGACGCACAAAACAGACAAGTGACTTATTCTGTGAGTCAGATAGTTGAACTATAGAAATAAATGCAATTTAAAGAATTTAAACATCTCGTACATCTTATGAAATCACAGCTCAGCCTTCAGAATGCAGCTCTGATGTCCCATGAAAGAATGTGTCGAGCAGGGTGGTAGTTCATGTAGGTGTTCATAGTTTTGCACACGGGTTTTGTGTACATGCACATGTTTGCTCACTGTGCGAGGAAAAAAAAGGGGCGAAGTTACTAATAACTGTTAGTAACTGCTGCAGGATTTTGTGTAATTATACATGTACAGCTTTGTACTTTTATTGTAATAAAAGGAGAACATTTTGACATCTGTTGCACGTGATCTACCCAAGTGGAGCCATATTTAACTTAATATAGTTAATTTAAATTAAAGTGCTTTTAATTTTATCCTGGATCCTTTACTTCTCTATAAATAGAAATTAGAATTTAAACGTGAATTTTGTTACATCTTCCACCCCTTTGTGTGAATGACTTGTGTCTTCATATTTCAGACACCGTAGGATGTGTGGATCCAGAAGAGTGTGTGCGAGTGTGTGGAGCTGAGGTGGGATGCTCCAACATCGCCTTTCCCAAACTGGTCATTGAACTCATGCCAAGTGGTGAGAAAACTGTTATTTCTAAATGTGTCGACTGCTTTGATAAGCTTCTTTTTTTTTATCCACATGCATGTGTTCATCTGTGTGTCGTATTACAGGCCTGCGTGGACTCATGATAGCAGTGATGATGGCCGCTCTGATGTCATCGCTGACCTCCATCTTTAACAGCAGCTCCACACTCTTCACCATGGACATCTGGAAGAAGTACCGCCAACGGGCCTCGGAGAGAGAGCTGCTCCTGGTCGGCAGGTATACGTCACTCACGGGAGGGTCAGCGGTCAGAGAACATCCGTCCTAAACCCTGGATGGTGCCAGCTGACATGTGCACACTCTGAACATGCTGTGGAGGGACAACTTTCAATGTCACGGTCAATAAAGAAAAGAGAAGCTTAGAGGTGAAAGAGATGTATGTGTTTTGTTCCAGGATCGTGACTGTGATCTTGGTGGTGGTGAGCGTGGTGTGGATCCCCATCCTGCAGTCGGCCAACAGTGGCCAGCTGTATGTTTACATCCAGTCAGTGACGAGCTACCTCGCTCCGCCCGTCACCGCTGTGTTCACCCTGGCCATCTTCTGGAAGAGGACCAATGAGCAGGTAACACACAAACAAGTTGTTTACATTTTTTGGGGCGATCTATTCATAGTTTTGTCTATAAAATTGTGTAAAATGCCCACAAAAAGTTCCTATAATCACAATCCAATGGGATGTCTTCAAATATATTTGATCAACACTAATTTAAAAAAAAGAAAAAAATCGTCACATAAGCAAAAATGCATTTTTTCTTAAATAAATTACTTAAAAAACATTGGTGATCCATTGGTTTGGTGATTTGGTGAATCAATTAATCAACTGATCATTACAGCACTAATTACTGTCAGAAACATATAAGCACACTAGTATTTAATAATGAAAACAAACATAATTAAATCTTATTCCACAAACTCCTTTGGGACAACTTCAACAACACAAGATATTGCTTTTCAACACACACAGGAAACATTCATTCTCACACACGTAACCAAACTCAATTCAAAGTTTACTCCAGTCTGGAGTAAACTAGCCAAACTACACTCATCACAACATACTAGAGTTTTTAAAAGGTTTTCCTGCACTGTTTGTCCTCTCTCCCACACTGTACTGGTGTTTGGTTTTATTAGCCTCACAATGGGATCCAGCTGCCAACATCTCTCGCTGCTTGTGGAGCCCACGTGTTTGTGCACATGAATGCCTTTGTGTGTTACTCACTGGTTTTATGAAGTGGATTGTTTATTATTCCCTCAGCATGAGTGTGCTGCTCCTTCACTTGAATAGATGAAAGGGTTTCTGGCTGATAACAGACTAGACGTGTGGGAAAGTGTGATTATTAGAAGATAAAGCTTAACATAGGGAGGTAAAAGAGATAACACCGCTGTAGTAAAAGTGTGTTTCAGCTAAGGGCTATTAATGCGTGGTGAAACATATTTTGACTGCAAGTAATACCAGTCCACTGGGTAGTCAAGATTGAATCCCTGTTTTAAAAGAGCACGTCCTGGGTGTGTCTGCTCGCTGTGAACATGCTTTTAACTATTAAAATAAAGAGGATTTTCTTCCACAATGAAAGGGCTTTCCCCCTTTACACTGATATAACTATCACCCTTTTCAAAATCTGAATGAAGCTACAAAAACTGTATTTTAGTTTACTACAATCAACTTGCCTGGGGTTACAACATGGGCTGATAACAGCAATGAACACTGAGAAGAAACACTTTGGTGATTTGCCAATTTAATGAATGTTACCTAAAACAAAAAAAATGACGTTCATGTTACCCTTTGGATGAATTGTAAAGACTTTGGGGATCCTTTAACATTTCATCTTGCGCCACCATCAGGTCAAACCGAATACAGCCTCGATTGTACTGCGTGTTTAGTGCTCAAATGTTAGCATGTTATTACACAAAACTAAGATGTGCGCATAGTAAACATTACACATGTTTAGCATCAGCATGTTAGCGCTGTAATTGTGCGCAAGTTAGCATGTAGGCATTAGCATTTAGCTCAAAGCACTGTTGACGGTACATTGCAGTCTCACAGAGCAGCTAGCATGGCTGCAGCCTCTTTAGCCTTGTCTCCACAGCGAAACTAACAACACATTAAAATATAGTTATTGAAAATGTCTAAATTGAAAATTTAGCACAGTTTAAATCTATATGCCCAGACGTCTTTTGACCTGCAAAAGAACAAATCCATGCTTACTCGTCGGGGTTTAAAAATGTCACACCCATTTTGTTTTGGATGTTTATATAAACACAATAAGCATTTTGCTGTATGAAGTTTAGGTGTTGACTCATAGGCTCAAAGGGCACACCTTACCAAGCAGGATGTGACACAACGCTGACAAGTCTGAAACGGTAGAGAGCAGACAATATAGACTGTTTTAAATGAGAACATGACCTATGTATTCCTTGAGCCAGAGCGGCAAATGTAACTTGTAAAAATACCAATCAATCCTGTAATTAGTGTCATTACATCTAGACACACTATCTGTATGTATGTATTTGTCTATGTATCCCTTTGTATTAATCCTAGAAATTTAAATTTTGGGATTAATGGTCTGAAAAACAGACCATTCTACATCAGTTGGGATTATTTTTTTTCCTCATGTGGTACAATAGATCAAAGAGATAAACGGTTTGGAATAATAATATGATAAGTAGAAGGACATGATTGCTTTGCGAGCTTGTGACAAGGTGATTATTTTCATGTGTGGTAAGTCGAACCACACAGATCGCATTCTTTGCTGAAGGCTGAACAAAGACAGCGACAGAGAGTTATTTATGTCACTGCACGTGTGTGTGTGCTCAAGGGAGAAGTGACACGATGGTGACAGATTATCATGGTGGGAAAGTGAGAGTGTTACGAGACCGAACACACCCAAAATACTGAAGCTTTCAGCAGCAAGACGTTCAGCATATTAATTCACATTAAGGCATGCAATGTAATCTGAGTAAATGTGTGTGTGTGTGTGTGTGTGTGTGTGTTTGTGTGCACTCAGGGTGCGTTCTGGGGCCTGATGGTGGGTTTGGTGGTGGGTGTGTGTCGGATGGTGCTGGAGTTTGCCTTCCCGCCTCCCAGATGTGGAATCGTGGACTCGGCACCCGAGGTCCTGCGCAGCGTCCACTACCTCCATTTCGCCATTCTGCTCTGTGGACTCACTGCTATTGTTGTCACTATAGTATCACTGCTCACACCGCCACCCAGCCACGAACAGGTGTGTACACACAGATACAGTAAATAACAGACGTATTAGGGAAGCAATGCTTATGTGAGTATTTTGCTGTTGGTTCACCTGTAATGTTATCTACTAAACATAAAAAAAGAGTTGAAACTGAGGTAAAGGAGCAGGTTTTATCTGAAGGTTGGCCTCCGTGTTATAGACAATCAAAGAGGCCAAACCAACAATCAACCAAAGAGCAAAATCTTACAGTACAGTAGAGCTATTGTTCCACACACAAGAAAGACGCTAAATCCTAAATAGTTGAAGCCAGTGACCCATTTGTCACATTTGACATTATTCTGAACTGTGAACTCAGAATGCAGCCGCTCTGATCTCATGACACATTTCAAGAGAATTAGTCTTCATTTAACTTCCCTTAAACACACAGACATGTCATCACAATGCTTGTTATATACATTAAAACATCTACAGTATCACAGTAGGTGGTTTAGGTACATTTTGTTGCATAAACAATAGGATCCATGCTAACTGTGATGGCCTGTTATCTAAGATGAAGAATCCTTATTAAGAATAAACATCAAGAATAATCATGAATCACGCATTGGAAATTAAACTGAAGTTTACACTTCAGATTGGCCTGTCTTGCCAAAAACATGTGAAACATGTGAAATAGTTTGAAAATATGCTTCATTTCTTTCTTGCCGAGGGTTAGAAGTAGAGATTTATACCACTTTCATATTTGTCTGTTAAATATGAAGCTACAGCCAGCAGCTGGTTAGCTTAGCTTAGCTTAGCATAAAGACTGAAAACAGAAGGAAACAGATAGACTGGCCCTGTCCAATGTAAAAAAAATATCCATCTACCAGCACGTCTAAAGCTCAGCAATTAACATGTCTTGTTTATATATTATATCTAGCTTTAGAGGTGGATATAGGCAGATTGTGTTACCTTAGAGGCAGGCTAGCTGTTTGCCCCTGTTTCCAGTCTTTGTGCTAAGCTAAGCTAACAGGCAGCAGCTTCAGATCTTCTCACCAAACTCTCTGCAAGAAAGCGAATAATCATACTGTCAAACGGATCCTTTATGGCAGGATATTGTCAATATGGACATACATTCAGCTTCTCTACATATCGTGTAGGTTGTGATTATGCCAAACTGTAATTGCTAGTCAATACATGTTGTTACATTTCCAATTTCTAATCTCCCAGTTGTGTAACCTGACCTGGTGGACTCTGACTGAAGAGCCACCAAGAGAAATCCCTCTACAGAAAGTGTCCTCTGTCAGCCACCGTAGCTCCCAGGGTAAGAGTGTGAATATTCACATAATTTGGAATAAAACTAGCCATCATGTGATAAAGACTCATCAACACACACACACACACACACACACTGCTGTAGTTATTGAATGAGTAACTTCCTGTGTCTGCTCCGTGCGTGTGTGTGTTGCAGGCTCTGAGCCGACCCGGCGGGTGACATGTGGTCAGGGGGCAAGATTGTGTATCTCAGCGGTGCGGCGCTCAGAGGAGACTCCAACTCCCAGAGTTCAAAACATTAGAGAGAGTGTGTTCTGGTCCAGGTTCTGCTGTGTCAATGCACTTCTGGTGGTCAGCATTAACATTTTTCTCTATGCATACTTTGCCTGAGTATTTAACATCCTGTCTCAACCTCCTGCCAATCTCTCCAAGAACATGGTGAAACAAACTGTGGGTGTTTTTGTACTGATTTTACATGAATCCTGCAGATGTAGCTTCAGGTTTTGTAAAAAAAAAGAACCCTTTTCAAACAAGAGAGCACAAACCTCTAACTACAAACCTCTAAATGAAGACAACGTTGAGAATAATCTGCAGCTGGATCCACATCCGTATGAAATAACCCATAATAACAGATAATTATGTCATGGGAGAATTTAAGGAAGCTCAAAAGGTCACGAAAGAAAGAAAACTTAAAAAAAAGCAACCTGGTTTTAAAGTTTAAAAAGGCTGTTGTACAAATTACAATAAAGCTTGTGGCTTGTAACAAGCTAACATGAATGTGCAGTTTAATTTAAATATGACATCTAAATAAAAGGGCATAACACATCATCTTAAATTGAAAGCTTACAAAATATATGGTAAGAATACATTTATGTGGTTTATGTTGTATGTTTCTTCCATACTTTCTTTTAGTCTATATACCTAATAGTAATTATATAGTTATGTTTATGACGTTATCTTTGTCAAGGTGTTGTGAACCCTCAGTTATCGTTCTAGTGTTTTCATGCTATTGAGCTTGTTTATGTTGTTTGTAAATCTAAATTTCTCAACCTTTTTCATTTGTCATGTCAGTTTAAATATACACACTTTGTGCATTTGGAGCATCTAAATGAAATAATGAGAAGTTTTACACATTTATCTAGACAGATTACAATTGATCAGAACTGAAATTTGTCTTTAACCCCTTTCTGCTTAACAACAGACTCAAGGGGCATTAACCCCAAGGTTGAGAAACGTCTATGTTGCTGTGCTTTTTTAATGGTGAAATTCATCAAGAAGAATTATTATAAAGGACCTCATGTTAATCAAAAGACAAAATATCCTGACAGTTTGTCCATCAAATGTTTATTCTTGTGATTTCTCAAATAAATGTAAAGATATGTGCATCAAAGCTACAAGTGTTGCTCCAGTATTTATAACCAGATGATATCACTCTTTACTTGTCTTGTTTACAGTTTACTTACGTTCACTACGGAGGAGGTTAGAGGCACCGACAAGACAGTAAAGCAAACATAAAGTTACATTTGAATTTTAATTAATATTTTCAATACAAGCTGTTGGTGAAGGAAGGTCATTAGGGCTAAGAGGACGAGTTGAAAAGGTTCACTATAGGGCCGCAACACCGCATTCTTCTTCTTTGTCAAAACCTGGCGCCTACATTACCCACAATGCAACTCGATCGTCAACATTCGGGCGTGTTGTGTGCTATGCTTATGTAGCCTTCAGCCTCAAGCAGAGATGAGGAGAATTTCTTTACAATTTTAAGTATTCATGATTAATGTTGTTAAAATACAGAATTTCTCATGTGAAAATAACGACAACTGTAAGCTGATTGAGAAATTACGCCTTCAGGCCCTTCAAATCAAAAGTTTGCGTCAATACATTTTCTGTCGGTGCATTGATCAATTATTAGACTAATTGTTTCATTAATAGCTGGATCATTGGATAAGTAGGTTAAGTTGCTCCAGTTTGTCGTCAGTGGTACAGCGGCTGGACGTATTCTGGTGGAAATATTCCTACTCTGCCTCGACAGCGCCCCCTCCAGGCCAGTGAGCTCGAGCAGTCAAGCAGGTCGATGACGTCACCACGCAGGAAGTGGAGGTTGGCGGTTTGAGGGGGGGTGTAGTCGCAGAGCGCGTGAGCCAAACAGGCCTTCTGCACAGAGACAGAGCAAAGACATGAGACAGGTGCGTGTTTAATTAAAAAAAAAAGCTGTTTATGAGGTGTAACAAAGCTTACCGCCGCAACTGGTTCAGGGAGACGACGGGAGGTATCTCTCCCGGGGTGAGGAGGGTGAGAGTAGAGGCGGGCTGAGGGGAGGGACTCCTGAGAGCTGCTTTTATAAGGGTTGGGGTACGGGTTACGTTCAGGTTGGGACAGCAGGCGAGGGGATGCAGCAGGGTCTCTGAGGCAGACCACTTTCTCCACGGCGATACTGTGAGCCCTGTAGAAATCCACCAACCGGTTGAGGGAGCGAAACGACTCGTCCCAGATGCAGTACTGACCTCCACCCTCCAGCACCCGGAAATGCTCCACCCTCTCACCGTAGCTGCCAAATAAGAGAGATGAGAAAGGTAAAGGAGATAAAGGCAGGTATGCATGCTCCTTAATGCACCAACAGCCAGTGGGAAGATGCAAGTTGTGTTATTCTTCATTCCTCGACTTGTTTCCTCGGTTAGTCATTTATGCTCAGAGGTGATGTGCATACCTCCGTCTGTGTGGGAAATGGGAACTATGCATCACAGGAGGTGTCCTCTCAGGCTATAATCTCATATGTCAACACACACACACACACATGCACATTCTGACATTTTATAGATTCAAGCTAAATAATCAGCACTGATTATGCTTTTTATTTTCTCAAATTTATCAATTGATCTTTTGGATGTGATAAGAAATTCTCTAGTGCCCAAATCGATGTCTTCTGATGTCTTGTCCAAAACCCAAAGATATTCCATTTACATATGATGTAAAGCATAATCACTTTTGTTTGCATTTATTTACACAACTATCTGTATTTCTATTTACACTATTTGTATTTCTATGTTTCTATTACTACATGTTTTTTATTGCACTATTGTCTTGCATCTTGTTCTGTATCTGTTTTTGTGTCTTGTTGTTTGCACTTTATGTTCATTATTTCATTTTACACCATTGACCAGGGAAACACAATTTAGTTCCTCCATGTACTGTACTGTATATAAATGGATGACAATAAAGTCTCTCTCAATTACTCAATTTATCAAGAAAATCTGCAGATTAACCAATAATTTAAATAATCGTTAGTTGACATTTCTGGGATATATTTCACAAAACACATTGTTGTGTATCAGCTATGATACATATTTCATCATATTGGTATTTTCTTCTCGAAAGAAAGAACATAATAGTACTTTCCACTATGACAACTCAGCATTGTAAGATGAGGAGACATAATGAGCTGCAGCTTCAGCCAACACCTTTTTGCAGTTTCACACTTTGTCTTCTATGTTGTGTTGTTGTTGATTGCTACTGTGCTGGTCTGTTGGGAGTAACTGCGTTTGTGTAATTAGACTTAAATATATTATCATTTTAAATGAAACATGCACGAATGTACTTTTACACTACTTCAGCTCGTCCCTCCCGTACACACCTGAAGATAATCACTTAATGACAATAAAAGGTGCGTCAGCCTGAGAAATGACTGAGGACTTGTAGTGAATAAGTAGGTCAGCAGTGGTTTCTTCACAACAAGAAGGTCATGAGTTTGATCCCATCTCCCTTCTGCATCTGTTTCCTCCCACAGTCCAAAGAAACGCAGTTATGTTAGTTCGAGACTCTAAATTGCTTGTGTGTGTTTGGCTTTCTACTGCATCGTCCCACTGATATACTACAATGTGTTTAGAATATACATACTTCATCATGATGTTTATGGTATACTGTCTTTTTGCAGTTGGTATACAAGAAATCAAAGTTTATTTCATATGTTTTATGCTCACAGGAAATGATACAATTCATTCACCAACAGATCAATAGGCCTTTCTCACAGAAGATGTTTTGACAGAAGGAATTTCACAGGTGTTACTAATAACACTAACGATGGCTCTGTTGCGTTCTGTCCCAGTAAAAGAGTGACGGTGAACCTGCCTGCGTGAAACCGTAACCCTTAAATCAAAGCAGCTGTCATCAATCATTTTATTATTTACACCTGTGCTTTTTCTACTGTCACAAGATGTCTTCAGTGAGGCTCATCAAACCGCTGTTAAACAAAGAGACAGCAATATGTTTTTCCCAAAAAATGCTGTAACATCTTTTTTCATTTTTATATCTGTGGTGCTCCTGGCACTGTTTCACCAGTACTAACAATTAATTCAAACAATTAATGAAATAATATATTTTTTCCCCAGCTGTAAGCAGCTCCACCATTTTCTTTTTTTGCAATAACAATTAAACAATAATGTCCATTAAAAGCACAGACAAAAATCTAATTTTTCTTACAGTATGCACACAGACTGTTTTTAAACTTTATTTTTCCTGTTTTAACAAGCTATAGAAATACACTCAAAACATATCAAGAGTTAGTTACATAGAGTACATTGTGTGGAACTGGGACGCAAGTAGTTTGAAAAGCAGGTACAAAGGATGGATAGTTCAGAGGAAGTTCACATGCTTTCTATCTCAGTTAGTCATGATGTCATTATAACGAACTGTAGACGTGATGAGGATTGAAAGAATCTCCCTTAATGAGTGGCTGCAGTTTACAACTATAAAAGTCTGTTATGACTCCTGTGAACTCTTCTTGAACATTATCACCCTCTGTTGATCATTCTGAGAATTACACTCTGCATGAGTTTTGAGTATGTGTGCATAAATAAAGCAAACCTCTTATCTCCCATCCCTTGCAGGCAGACAGATGTTGTGCCTTAAAACATGTGTTAAACAATATGTGTGCGGTATGTAAGTGCATGTCTGTGGCACGTGTCGATTGCACAATGTACCTGTGTTTAATTCAAGACTGAGTGGTGTTACGCAATGCCCTGATTATTGAACACATTTAATTCACCCTCAATGATTAAATGTGTCCCACGTCACTTTGGTGACCCAAATTACATCTCATCACACACACACACACACACACACACACACACACACACACACACACTGTCTGTGCAGCTGTTCTATTTTTAGTGCAACGGGTTTTCGTACAACATTTTTAAATAGTCTGACTCTCCCCTCCACCAGCCCTGACACACACTCAAACACACTCTGATGTTCTAACTTGCTAATGTACTGACGGAAATCAAGCATCCAAACTGCACAAATGACAAGGAGATGCTGCTGCCTGCATGTTTCATGCAACACTTCTGGTTGTACAGTATATTCTGTCATTTCACTGTCCTTTTGAGATCAGACCCAGAGGCAGATGCCCAGCTCTCTGGTCATTAAAGACACCCAATGGCTGTTGAAAGGGAAATCACAGCAGTGCAGCAGATTCAACACATGCAAATATAACTGCAGCACCACAGCACACACACATTTTAACATCACAATGTGGGAACAGACAACAGGGGAACGTTGCGGCATGAGATTCGTCAGACTGTCTCTTGTGTTTGTGTGCGGTGCGTTCACTGACCTAACAGAGACAGAAAACTCTCCAGGAGCTGATTCGCTCTCCCTCACCAGAAACACTCCAGCGTCCTGCCTCTGAAGACGCTTCTCAGCCTCAAGTCTCGACACCCGTCCTGCAAACCACCTACAAACACACACAAGCATGTCTCCTCTTGAGCCAATATATCACAGTATATTCACGTTGAAACTCTTTAGCTGGCATAAGTATATTTTGGATGAAAAATCAGCTCAGTTATGTATCTCAGTGGTTCCCAACATGGGGGTCAGGACCCTAATTAAGGTCTCAGAATAAATGATGGGTCACAAGCATATTTTTTCAGACTTTTCTCAGATTTTTGGCCTGTGATTTACTGAATACTTTCACCTCTTCAGGCCTTAAAATTTCCTCCAAAAGAAACACTCCAAGCTGGAATTTACAAGTGGACTTAAAGTTTGGGAACCACTGATGGTAGTTAAAGCGATCCACATGTATAATATTATATTTGCAGTCTGTTTTCTATCCTAAATTGATTTGCTGTATAAAATATGTGGACTAATTCTTTTTTTTTTACGGATAAGGAAGGAGGGAAATGTAGTTCTCTGGCACGTAGCCACGCTTCCCCTGGATCTCTGCTGTGACCCAGCAAGAATCATCCTCCATTTCTGTCACCTATAACACACATGCACAATTATTCTTTCCATGTAGACCTGCAATCTTTTTGTTAACTTTCAAAAACCTCTAAATGTGTCAACCTAAACATTTACTTACACACACACACACACACACACACACACACTTACCTTGATAATGTCCCCTTTCAGAAAACTGATCTCGTCTGCTTCTGATGCTGCGAAAGAGAAGAGAGCCACCGCCTCCATCCTGATCAGTCGGCCACGGAAAACAGTTTCACTTCATGAATGAAGACACTGAATACAGCTGTGTGATTAGAGCCCTGCAGGGCGATGCCACTCTTTTACAGGATGAGATAATCAGTGTGTGTGTATGTGGGCAGTCGCTAACATCCTGCTCATTAGTTAATGAGGAGAGTTTTCTCAGCGCGTGTGTCCCCCTGTTCCTCCATGTGACTGAGTTACAGAGTGGGTGAACACGTGGAGGTGGTGACCGCCCTCTCCATCTCCATCTCTGATGCCTACCTATTTTAAACTCTGGGGCTTTAACGGAGCATTTCCATGAGGGAAATCAGAGACAAGAGAGGCGGGGAAGGACCGAAAATAACCTCAAATAGAGTGTGATGCCCTCAAGTGTTTATGATTATAACAAGTCTTTGCAAAAGGTTAACCAAGTGCTTCCAGCTGATTCACACATTAGTTGTCAGCTGACATGATGAGGGCTATGTATGAAACAATGTTTCTCACCAACTACAGCAGTTAAGATAACTGGAATCCTGGAATTTAAATTGCATTATACAAAGATAACAAACAGTTCTCCATAAGAGTAATAGATTGTTTCTTCAGTTCAACTGAATGGGAAAAAGTCTGATTCAAGAACAGGTGAATAATTCAAAATATGTCAACACAAATTTAGAGGCAGTAGTGGCTGCTTATTGGTCAGTGAGCCTTTGGACCAAAGAAATGACATGAATGTCACAAAGGGTTAGGGTTATTAAACTGCATGTGGTACAACAATGGATTTGTGGACAGGAGCAAAGATTAAACTGTTAATTAATGTGCAACTGACATTTTTGATTTGTAAGGCATGCAGTGGTGATAGGAGAAAAAAAAAAGTGTAGAAATTCTTTGTTCGAAGTAAAAGTCCTTCATATATCAATATATATGTAAAGTACCAAAAGTAAAAGTATTATGCAAAATGGCAGATTTCAAGATAATGTATACTGGATTATAATTATTGATGCATAAATACATCACTTCAATGTTGCAACTTGGGGGCTAACATGTATATATACTGCCGGGTTGCTTAACCTATAATAATACATCATCATTTCTTTGTTTCGTATATTTTGTATTAATAATCTGAATCTGGTGGCGCCCCGGTAGCTCACCTGGTAGAACACGGACCAAGGCTGGTTTGAATCCGATCCATCTCCTCTATAAAGGCAAAATGCCCCCCCAACAAAAACGTAAAAAAATTAAAGAATTATCTGAATCTGCCAATCAACTAGTAACTAAAGTTATCAAATAAATGTAGTAAAGTAAAAAGTACAATATCTCTAAAATGTTGAGTAGACGTATAAAGTAGCATAAAATACAAGTACTCAAGTAACACTTGTGTAAATGTACTTAGTTACATTTCACCACTGAGGACGTGCTGATCTGAGAAAGTGTTGGCGAGTGAGGCCGAAGGAAATCAGCCTGGTGCACTAATGGAGAGTAATGGATGAAATAAAGCAAACATATAGATTTGGCTCTGTATCTTGGCAGTACGAGACCGGTCGGGTTGTAAGGTCTCAGTTTTAGGCCTGTGCAGAACTGTTATCGGTGAGTTGTGACTGACCTCTGCTGGACTTAAAGAAGAGTGAAACTGCATTCAATCAATGTACCTTAAAAAGCAATAGAGACGCATTACAACATGAAAAAAACAACAAAGATCAACAACTTCCTGCTTGGTATTTAATGAATTTACAATATTGAATGTGTTAAAAAATTTACAGCAGACAAAAGGAGAATAAACTGTTCATCGCATACATTTTTGTGAAGTCAAAAATCACAAAGTGAAACATTGAAATTGATCTCAGGTCTCTGTAGCAACAGTACACGTGTATAAATCAGGAAAATCAGGAGAACTCCTCTTTTACTTAACTAGCTAAAATATCACAAAAGTACCCTGAGTTGAGACTGCGTTGTTCATCACTGATAACAAACCACCATGAGGCCGAGTGTGTGTGTGTGTGTGTGTGTGTGTGTGTGTGTGTGTGTGTGTGTGTGTCAGTAGCAGTCCACTATGACCTCTTGCCCCGGCTGTGTGTCTGGATGAGTGCGAGCGGCACTCGCGGTCAGTATGTCCTGCAGCAGAGAGAGGGGGGAGTTGTGGATGTGGTCGCTGCTTTGAGTGAGGACGTCCAGCCTCTCGTCCAGACCCAGAGACCTCAACACCTCACACACACTCACACTCACACCGTCACCTCCCTCGTCTGCTCCTCCGATACCGCTCTCTGCTGCGATGTCACTCCTCTTCATCCCCAGTGTCTTTCTGATCTCCTGCCCCCAGCCCGAGCCAGGCAGTTCACAGCATACCACTGCCACGGCGGCAGTAGCATCTGGGCAGACTGCGTCTCTGAGTGTCATCAGCAGTCGACAGGCCCTCAGACCCACGGGTCTGTCGCAGTCAACCAGACCGCTCAACAGCACCGAGATGACTCCCAGCTTGACCAGGCCGGCCAACGCTGTGCGTGTGTGAAGAGTGTAGGTCTGTTCCGAGACGACACCATGAGGGTTCTGCAGGGCACGATGTGCGTCTGAACCCTTCCTGTAACCCCGGTGGCCTGAAAAGGCTTTGTCCAGCACCAGCTCGGCCAGCGCCAGCGTGTGAACTTTCACCTCCCAGTCCAGATCGGCGCTGCCCTGTGAGAGGACGGAGCGCACGCACTGCTTCAGGAGCGAGGCGGAGGAGGCGGATGGCGATGCAGACAAGGAGCGCGAGGAGAACCAGGAGATGAAGTATTGTACGACAGCCCTCCTGGGGAATCCCTCCGTGTCCTGGGAGAGGATCTCAAGCAGCCGGCTCACTATTTCAGTCTGGAAGGACACAGAGGTTCATCAATACAAGTCAAGTTCACACCTAAACACATTGTTCCTCCAGTTTGTATTTCTCTCTTTATCTTTAGAGGCCCCGAACAAC
Organism: Leptoclinus maculatus; assembly: GCA_032191485.1. Lineage (NCBI taxonomy): Eukaryota > Metazoa > Chordata > Actinopteri > Perciformes > Stichaeidae > Leptoclinus > Leptoclinus maculatus. The sequence continues at coordinate 21,763,471 of JAVDOI010000009.1, forward strand.
AACACGGGTTAGTAGGTTTATTTTGACTGTAAATATACAAAATAATAAAAAAATAAAGAAGATAGAAAGAGAAAATAATAACGTTACAAAATTAATAAATAAAAAAATACAAATATATACGGTCAAACAATTATACAATTTAACTGTAAGAGCGAAGTCTTCCCTCTTCCCTCTCTGATCGAGGAAGGTAAGAAAATATTCTGCCACCAATTGATTGCTTATTCGTTTTTTCTATGATCGGGAAGTACACAGGTTAATGTAAAGTCTGAAAAACCTACCAAATACAAGATAAAATAGGTGTCCAGAGGCTCAAGTAGGGGTGGTAATTGACAGGATTTTATTGATACCAATGCCATCATCAATTCTGCTTATCGGACCGATTCCCTTGTTGATTCCTGATCAATTTAAATCTACACAGGTTTTCAGCATCAACGCGGCTGTTTTAACATCTGAGACTGAACACATAGCAGCATGTCTGTCTAATAACATTTGAACGGGTTAAAATAAATTACAATCATTTTACAGATATTACAAGTAACACTGTCGTCATCTTTGTGAAATGAAGCCACAATTTGGACCGTCTCTACCTCTCCACCAAGTTTCCTGAAGTCTGGACGCAGATTAGAAATACCATGACAAATGTAACATATGACAACCCAGTATGTGTGGAAAGTTGGACTCAACCAAAACATATTAAATACTGTAACGTGGTCCGAAATGTTGATCCTAGCAGCTTATGTTAAATGATCCCAAAATCCAAGATAACTGACATCTGATGTACTGTCTTACACCACAGCAAGTTCTCGTCCTACCTCCTCCTCACTGAGTGCTGTCCCCTGCTGCCAGCCGTGTGTCAGTGACTTTGCCAGTGCAGAGATGGCGCTGGCTCTCACGTAGCTCTCCGTATCCTGGAGTGCCTCCTTCAGGAGAGGAGCGGTACAGCAGCCGCCCAGCAGCACGTCGGACGCGTTGCACACCTCCTCGGATGTTGCCACGGAGACACGCACACCTGCCAGGTGTCCCAGAAACTCCACCGTCGAGTCTCTCACCTCCCAGCGCATGTCACACGCGCGCTTCTTCACTATCTCCACGAGATCTAACATACACATACATTTACCTTCAGGGACACATTACTGTGTATCACAGCCACAAGTGTTTACAGGCTGCTGGTGAACTTTACCTCGTCTGAGCTGGTCTGTTGCAAAGGACAGGTCGGTGGACACACTCGTCCATTTTACTACGGCCTGGAAGGACTTGTGGAGTACCTTAGAAACACAGACAGCCACTTCAATGATAGAAAACAACAATGACTGACAGCTTATAACCCTCATAAATAGACTCATTGTGACTTTAAATATGGATGAGTCAATGTGGATGAGACGCTCATGTAACCACACAAACACTCGGCATACTCGCCCGTCTACCCGTCCTTTACTGAGACGTTAAAATCTGAGGTGACACACACATATAGTACACCTGTGTGTATACTTATATAAGACCACAACTCACAATGATTAGAATCATCGATTAACCAACTGATTAATTTCTTGATGAATGGTTCTTGTCTAACCAATTTCTCAGAACCCAACATGCTTGTTTTGTCCGACCAAAACTAAAATAAACAAAGATATATACATTTTTTTCAACGATGTAAAAACCGGCAAAACAACCAATTCATACATTTTAGATGCTGGAATTAGTGAACGTTTGGTATTGTTCCTAAAAATTCCTGATTAATTTTCTGCTGATCGATTACTCAACGAACCATTTCATCTTATACAGTATTTATAGCCAACTCTACTGTCACAGTGACAACTAAGCAAACTGATGATGTGACTGAAAGCTGCAGAAAAGGCTAGTAAGTGGACCTTTAATTAAGATTATTATGTCATACTACTCACCTTTGTCCACTGGCCAAATGGCTTGTGAATGTTAAAAATGATTTCCACTCTCAAATACATTGCTTCTATACACGACAGCATGTACACGTCAGTATGGAAAAGAAACATCTGCTTATATTGTGTAGAGTGGATGTTTAAAATGACAATAAAAGGTTATTTAACTGAAATATTACATCCTGTTCTTGAAGCTACAAGATTTTATTTTTTAGATATCTTTTAACAAGTTAAAATGAAGACAATCGGTGAGTGATGGTGTCTTCTTCTCAGTCACTGCTCCCCAGCAGAGGTTGAAAGTTGAAATAAAAACAAGCAACACACACAACTTACAGTGGCATCAGAATCAGGATTGTCCAGATATTGCATCAGAACCGTGAACACTTCACTGATCTTCTCCTTCGCTCCTGAAACACACAAGATGGAGGACACATGCTAAATGTTTCAACCTGAAAAACACTTTTTCACACACACACACACACACACACACACACACACACACACACACACACACACACACACACACACACACACACACACACACACACACACACACACACACACACAATGTTCATACACTACAGCATTTATTGTTGTGTCAGTGCATGATGATATTTTATCTGACTTTCTTCTATTCTGTTTTATTAGATATAATTACTTTTAGACAGATTGGGGCTCTTATACCGAGTAAATAACTTAAGATCTTATTCATTTTTCTGCTGCATGTTTCCAATAATTATTTGAGGCGTTTGATTAAATTGTAGTTTTAATTTAATGTCATATTGTCATATGTTATATTGCCATGTTCATCTAAATTCTGTTACCACTGTGGCTGTCTTTCCAATAAAGTTTTCCTTCAGGCTCAAGTAAAAGTGGTTAGTAAAAGAAAAGAGAACATTATTTCTATCAGGATCGTCCCACATAAACACACAGTGTTACCTGGGCTGCTGTTGAGAGCCGTCAGAGCCTCGAGGGCACATTTCTGAACTTTGCCACTGCCGATTACATTCCTGCAAACCTCGCTGCAACCGGTGGACGAGGAGGAGGAGGAGGAAGAAGAGGAGGAGGAGGAGGAGGAGACGCCGCTGCAGATCCTTAACAGTGACAGAACTGCAGTGACGATTAAATCTGGAGGACAGGGGAGGACGCCGGATGGCTGGGAGGACAGAGAGAGAGAGAGAGGCAGTGATGTTAGTCTGCTGCACATAAAGAATACCGTCCTGCTCCTCTGGTCGTCTTTGCAGCCTCACCGAGAGTGTGATCCGTGGTGTGTTTGTCAGACAGACACAGATGATGGAGATGCAGGAGGTTTTACACTTCAGCTGCTCTTCCACTGAAGACTGATGCTCGTCTGCTGCAGGAACAAAAAGCACATCTACTTATAAAAGGTGCTAAACATGCTTCATAATTCTTTATCACTGTGTGTGTATCTGTGTGTTTTACCAGTGGTGTTTGTGCCCAGTAGAGTTTGACCAGTTACAATGTGGAGGGGCAGCAGTAGTATTCTCACGGCCCGGGTTGTGTGGACAATATCACTACTCAGAAACACAGAAGAAGAAAACAGCACCCACGGGTAAATGAATCCATGTTTTCTACTACTTGAACCACCTGATGTCAGAAGGCTGAGGTTGTACTGAAGACACATTCTCTATGCGAGCGTGAAGTCGTGCTGTGAACTGATGCTTACTGGTGACCTCGGCAAAGAAAAGCGGCTGCAGCGTGAATGAGGTCAGCGGGTTTGTTAACGTTTAACATGGCCGACAGAAGACGGCCGACGCGTTGGTCTGGGACACGTTCGTCAGCGCCGGAGTTGCTGCAGACAAACAGGGACGCCGTTTATCACTGAATCCGCTCATACACACAAAAGGGTTTCACTTGATCAATTCAGCTCTACACTAGTACTACTACTACCACTTGTCCCGTGTTGCACTGTGTTTGGGTTCATATGAGAGAGACGGTCTACCTGCATGCAGCCAGAATGACGTCCATCAGAGGCAGCGTGAGCTGACTGCAGCCCGCCGTCACCAGTTCCTCCAGAGAGTCCGCGACTGTCTGGAGCAGCTTGTCCCAGAGAGGAGGCCCGGCCTGGGCCAGGAGCAGGGCCAGCAGTTTGAGGATCTGCAGACTCTGACGGAGCTTTGTGTATTTTTTGGGAACCAGCGACACCTTGAGGTACTCTGAGATCGCCGTGACAGCAGCAGTGTACTCTGCGCTGGTATGCGTCCTCCCGTCGTCGTCTTCTTCTTCTGTCTTATCTACGACGTTACATCCCAGAGACGAGACCGGCTGAAAGAAGAGCAGGATGTGGGCGAGCATTTGATTGGCAGCTGAGGCAACGAACAGACTCGTGTCTGTCTGGAGTTGAAGGAGCGGGTCAATGAAATCTGTGAGGAAAATAGATTATATGAATTAAATATTGCCTCCCTCCCTCTTTTATAATATACAACATATTAGGAGGTCTCATTTCCTACATGAAAAGTCACCTGATTGCACAAAGAAACTGAGAGCCTTTGGGTGCTGCAGCATGCTCCGTAAGCCCTGGATCCAGCCGATCCGTAGACAGGGATCCTCCCAGAGTCCAGCTTCTTGCCAGTGCTGAAGGTGGAAGACCTGGTTCAGAACCGAGCGTTCCTGCAGGCGGGAACATCACCAAAGTCAGAATTTGTTTTAACAGTTGTGGTAAAAAAAAAAAAAGTACACGGTGTCATTAACTCCACCTGAAGCTTTTTGAAGCCGTCCTCAGTGGCAGCCATTAAGCCGGTGAGTCTGAGGGTGAAGGAGAGGACACCGGGGTCTGAAGCCGTGTTGTGAACCACAGTGGATATGAATTCAAGCAGGCATGGACAGGACTCCAGCAGAGATCCGCCTTCATGAGGAGAAACGGTGGACATGAGACAGTGGCACAGATCTAACATCCATCTATCCATCCTCGGTTGGAATAACCCTCAAGGTAGATCCCCCCCTGTTCTCCGCACTCTTTGTGCATTTTCTATGCATCACTTTGTCTTTGGCAGACTTCAAACAACAGCTTCACTCTAATAGATACATTTATTTAGAAATAAAGTATGTAAGTATTATATCAAGATAAATAATAACAGTACACCATCCATGTGGCACATTTTCACTCAACCACTCCCTGCACGACTGATTCATTCCATCTATTTGTTTTCATTATGTTGTGTTAAATAAATTAGTTTATTATTTTTATACCCGTTTGTCTCTGTTATTGTCCCAGTATTAGAGCTAGTCTGTGAGCCTATTTTATGACATTTTTAGACAAAATAATATAATAATCTGCAGATCAAAACAATTGTTACTTGCAGCCTTATTTTGGATTATATTGTGCTTTAGTGGTTACATTTTCCAGACAAGTAATCAAATAAATTACCACACATGAAATGCCAGACAGTGACTCAGCCTTACGTCCTTGGGTGTAACATATAGCAAACGCAAAGCACCTGAAAGCTCCACCTTGAGAGGGAGGAAACCAGAAAGAGAAGCAGGCAGGACTAAGGACAAGATAACGAAACTATCCCACCAAGTTCGGTACTAACCAGCCTCGGTGAGCCCTGAGAACCAGTCCAACAGTTTCTCCAGGCTGGTGTCATCGGGCAGAGACCTCCCTGAGGCCGCCAGAACCTCACACACACCGGGCAGCAGCGACACACACTCTTTATCCATGGTGCTAACGTGTGTGTGTGCACGTGTGTGGATACACTGATAACTTTACAGCTAAAAGTCACACTGAAGCATACATAGCTTATAGTTTAGCTAAACGTCCATCGCGCGTGGCTTCCCTCTTCTTTCAATGTAAATGTGAGCGAACTCTACTCCCCCCCCTTGCAGCGCGTCCTTCCCTGTCGAACCAGTTCCGGTGTTACGTTTCCGTCACGTCGTCCATTTTCACAAAATCGCACATGGTGCCGCACCGGTCGAGGACCGTCAGCCTCTTAATTTTTTAGATTTTGCTCCGTAGAAACGAGAAATACGTCTCGTAGTACCTAATAAATGCAAGATACGGTGGATATGGTGGACGACCCCGAGTATGACGAGGAGGAGCCCTCGTTCAGCGACCCGGAGGACTTCGAGGATGACATCGAAGATGAGGGTGAGCGGGAGCAGGAAACACCGCGGCTTTCTGGCCTGTTGCTAACAGTTAGCCACCAGCCGTAATATATGTACTACAAATGCTACAAGGAGAGTTAGCTTGTCACTCTGTCTACCGGACCATAATGTTTAAACCTTGAGATGTTATTACCAGGTTATAAAACATATAACGGTACATCGCCATTTTCCTTAACTGACTCTCTGTTTCATTTCACGGCCGTTGAAGCCTCACCCAGTCCCCGGACATTTCACTGTGGCCATGTCGATGTCATTTTGACAATTAAAGCAGTAGCGACGCTAACTAATGACAATCATTTTATTATAGCTGAATTCATATTTAAGGCCAAGACCATTACTGCGAACCTCCAGTATGTGGATCGCATGAAACAGCTGCTAGCGATGCTAGTTTTCACATCAGATAAACGTTGATGCTAACGCAGGGTGCACAATGACCCTCATGTCTGCAGATAAAAAACGTGAATAAATAACACATCAGCAAATCGAGTTGTTCGTTGGTGTATTCGTTCACATAGTTTAAATCAATGAAGACGTATACAACAGCCATATACCATTTATATCCATTAAGGTAGGCTAAACATTAGAGAAACTCCTCTCTAATTAAAGTGACACAATTAACAGCACCACAAACCCCCAATATAACGATACAGTTGGATTAACACCTCTCTAAAACATTAGATGCATTAGTTTAAGACGGGTGCACTTTACAAAAGATGCTGAGAACCTTTTGTTGCAGTATCTTCTCTTTGCTCTTCCCGTCTATAGATTAAAAGTGCTCATCATTCAAATTATCTAAGAAAATTAAGACCGTAGTCTCTCGCGGTTTGGATTGAGCGCTATTTGGGGCTTGAAATTGTATTTGTGAGCAAAGTTTAACGCAGACGGATCAGATGAGTGACTAACGTTAGTGTTACCCTCTCCAATCTTTCTCTTCAGAGTTCCTGGAGGACATCCTGAAGGATAAGCCCCAGGAGGCTGACGGCATAGACTCCGTGGTGGTGGTGGACAATGTCCCTCAGGTGGGCCCAGAGCGCTTGGAGAAACTCAAGAATGTCATACACAAGATCTTCTCCAAGTTTGGCAAGATCACCACTGAGTTCTATCCAGAGGCTGACGGCTTGACCAAAGGGTATGTGATCTGCTCTATACACTGTTATGGAAGTGTACTTGCTTTAATGTGTGAAATTAAGATGTAAAATAAAACCCATATCTCATGCAGGTATATCTTCTTGGAGTATGGTGGTCCCTCCCAGGCCCTCGAGGCGGTGAAGAACGCAGATGGATACAAACTTGACAAACAACATACATTCAGAGTCAATCTCTTCACCGACTTTGACAAGTAAGTGCTCAGTGTCTGATAAGAGATGCAGCAAATGTGACAGCAGATGTATGTGAGACAAGGAGATTAACTCTGTTTGCTTATTTCCCCAGGTACATGAACATCAGTGATGAGTGGGAAACTCCTGAGAAGCAGACGTTCAAAGATTTTGTGAGTATTTTCTTTTCTTTTTACTAATCATAAGTAGGTTATAATGTGGGCCTTTTGTATTTCTTAAATTTAGCAGAAATGGGAGGATTCGCTCCGGTGTAATCCTTTAAAATACGCAACTCGATATCAACAAATTAATATGCCAAAATGTCTGTCTGTTCAGGGAAATATGCGCCATTGGACTGAAGACACAGACTGCCGTGACCAGTACAGTGTGATCTACGAAGCTGGGGAGAGGACCGCTATTTTCGACAACGATGCTAAGGAGCCAGTCGTGTCTGAGGAGAGATCAGTAAGTAGTTGGTCTCGCTTTGAAATGCTGCGTTAATAGAGGTTGTAGTAAATGTAATTCACAGCAGTACTGGTTGGCTTGCAGACTAATGACGTTTTTTGTATCTTGATGCAGCGCTGGACTGAGACGTACGTGCGCTGGTCTCCTAAAGGCACCTACCTGGCCACCTTCCACCAACGTGGCATTGCATTGTGGGGCGGCGAGAAGTTCAAGCAGATCCAGAGGTTCAGCCACCAGGGCGTGTCCCTCATTGACTTCTCACCATGTGAGAGGTAATGAACGTTGCTGTTGAGCACTACTAATTGACACTTTCGTAGGATTCCGCTTCAAGCGTTAATGATGTGAGCTGATGCACTTTTTCAATAAATCAGGCATGTAACAGTCAAGTTTTTGGGCCCAAATCTGATTGATCTGCCGATGCTGCGCCCAAATACTTTTCTTTACCAAACTGATGAAATATACATCTTGACACATTGAAATACCAGCTATAGAAAAGAAAACATGACGAGCTACTTGATCCAAATCCTGGAAGCCCTGGTTCAAAACTTTTAAACTCATGCCCGTAGCTTATTAATAATGACCGATGGATAATGTGAAATGAATAGTGCCGTATCTGATGTGTGGTTGTGCTGCCTTCCAGGTATGTGGTGACCTTCAGTCCCCTGATGGACACAAAGGAGGACCCACAGGCCATCATCATCTGGGACATTCTGACCGGACACAAGAAGAGAGGCTTCCACTGCGAGAGCTCTGCACACTGGCCCATATTCAAGTCAGTTTCTCCCCCTCATTGTCGAAATCTAAATGACTTTAATGTTGCTTTCACAGCTGTTGCTCCTGCAGTGATTTGAATGTAATATAACGGAGCATATTGGTTCCCAGGTGGAGCCACGATGGAAAGTTCTTTGCCAGGATGACCGCAGACACGCTGAGCATCTATGAGGCTCCAGTAAGTACAAACAAAGACAACATATAGTTGTGTTTGTAAAGTGTGCAGCTGTAATGTTTCTTACATTTTTCTGCTCCTTTTTAGTCAATGGGCTTGCTCGACAAGAAGAGTCTCAAGATTACCGGGATCAAGTAAGAGATGATGCTTTTATGATTCGTTTCTAGTAATTGCTTTAAATTGGGAAAATACTGACAATAATCTGTGCCTTTGTTTATCTACAGGGACTTCTCATGGTCTCCTGGTGACAACATCATAGCATTCTGGGTACCTGAGGACAAGGATATCCCAGCCAGAGTGACTCTGATGCAGATACCTACCCGCCAGGAGATCCGCGTCCGCAACCTCTTCAATGTTGTCGACTGCAAGCTGCACTGGCAGAGAAACGGAGACTACCTCTGTGTGAAAGTGGACAGGACTCCGAAAGGAACACCGGTAAAGAGAAAGCGGCTGAACAGCTGAGACCTCACTGTAAAAAAATAAATAAAAAAATGCTCATCTTATTTTTTTAACCTTTTTCAGGGCGTCGTCACCAACTTTGAAATCTTCCGCATGAGAGAGAAGCAGGTTCCTGTCGATGTGGTGGAGATGAAGGGTAAGAACATAAAAATACATTAAAAAAAACGTCACCGTATTTTATTTTTTTATTGTTTCCCAAAGAAAAACCCTGATGCATTGTTCGTTTTGTTTCTGTCTTTGCAGAAGGCATCATAGCGTTTGCATGGGAACCCAACGGCAGCAAGTTCTCTGTACTCCACGGAGAGTCTCCCAGAATCAACGTCTCCTTCTATCATGTCAAAAACAACGGCAAGATCGAGCTCTTAAGTGAGTAGATCAGGTTTACGTGCCAACTGTCTTTCTGACTCTGGGTTGTACCGTCTAGGACACACAGTAAACCTCCACTGACTGTGACACTTGATCCTTTTTTTCTTCAGAGATGTTTGACAAGCAGCAGGCCAACAGCATCTTCTGGAGCCCCCAGGGACAGTTTTTGGTGCTGGCTGGACTCAGGAGGTCAGTTAAACCTGTGTGTGTGTGTGTGTGTGTGTGTGTGTGTGTGTGTGTGTGTGTGTGTGTGTGTGTGTGTGTGTGTGTTAATGACAGCAACAAGAAGCCGCTGATGACAAAACTAAATAACTTTTCTGACACCTCGTATGAGAGCTAAGCTCCTCTGATTCTAACTCTGATCTGAGGCTCACAGTGTTGTATATATTTGTCAGTTTTGATGACGTCGTCCCGTGCGAGTGTATAATCTTCTCTTCTCCTGTCTGCGTTCAGTATGAACGGAGCTCTCGCCTTTGTGGACACGTCCGACTGCACCATGATGAACATAGCGGAGCACTACATGGCCTCTGATGTGGAGTGGGACCCGACCGGCCGCTACCTCGTCACCTCCGTCTCCTGGTGGAGCCACAAGGTGCGTGCTGCTAAGTGACGCCACAAATACTTGTCTTTTTGATTCCTGCCAGACCTATTCACTGTTGATGGGGGGGCGGACAACATACTGAACTTGCATCCTTTTCCTCATTAAAGGTGGACAATGCATACTGGCTGTGGACGTTCCAGGGCCGTCTTCTCCAGAAGAACAACAAGGATCGCTTCTGTCAGCTGCTGTGGAGACCCAGACCTACTACCCTGCTCGGCATAGAACAGACCAAGGTACCCTTTCATCTTCATATATATATATATATTAGTGCTGGGCAAGTTAACGCATTATTATCGCGTTAACGCATTCATTAATTAAAGCCGACAATTATTTTATCGTGCGTTAACGCAGTTTAAAAAAATATTATTATTATTTTGAAAGCCCGTTGCTCACTGGCTCTGAATACACATACAGACAGACCATGGGGTCACAGGAGGGGCGGGATGTTGATCAGGATTGGCTTGGGATGGGCGTCATCACGCGTCTCAACCAATGAGAGCATTTGGGGTAGGCGCTGCGGCGCGATAGCCTATCAGCGTTGAGATGCTCCCCCTGTCATCACTGACGTCCTGACGTTGAATCAGGAAACAAATACTGTAGCCGTCTGTGTTCACCCAGAGCTCTACGATACCTCATATTAGTGGAGACCGGACCAAATGTGTATACACATAGTTTGTGTGTAAACCATATGGTACAAACAATGAAGAGACGCTGCCGTATTTTCGCCTATGTGACGTTATGTTGAGTGTTGATGGAGCTGCTACGATGTTAGCATAGCATAGCACCGATCGATCCGAGCTCCATTGAGAAAACAAGTATTTTAAAAGTTATTTGCTTGTTGTCTTGTGGAGAGAACTAACAAAACATGAATTCAGACTTTTTAATCGGCATCATTACGTAGTTATTTCGGGATCCCCTTTTTGTCCCTTTATTGCAGTTAAATCACAGCAAAACCAGTTTATTTTGTGTTCATACAGCTGTAGTAAACCAGCCGACGTGTGCCTTGCTTGACACAGTGAATACAGCTCGATCAAATCCACGGAGCTCCTCCGGATGATGTTATGAACCAGACATGACGGCGTTTAGTTTCCTGATATCTGGGACTTCCACAACACGTACTAAACAGTCCAATCTGGGGAAGATTTTATAGTGGCTTAAATTATTCATAGAATATTATTTCAACACGCATTGCTTTTTTTGTTGTGTTGATTTCATAAAATATATAATGTATACAAGAAATATTTTAACTGCTACTGTGTAAAGGGAATACTGCTGTTAAAAAGCACCGTATTTGTCCTAAAGTGTTTGCAAACCAAATGTTATTGCACTTTTGTTCATATAGCAGTACTTTTAAAATAAAAGTGCACAATACACTACTTTTGAATTAATTATTGAATTTTGCGCATAACAATGCGATTAATCGCAGAAAAATAATGCGATTAATCGCGATTAAAAATTGTAATCGTTGCCCAGCACTAATGTATTTATATACTGTATCTGTGTGTGTGTGTGGAGCCAGTGATGACAAACTAAATAACTTTTCTGACACCTCGTATGAGAGCTGCACTGCGGCTCCTGATTCTAACTCTGTTCTGAGGCTCACGTCTACAACGTCCTGTGTATTGGTGCAACGCCTACGTCATATTGCATTTGTCGTATTTGATGTAATTTACTCTTTCTACAGTAAATATCCATCTTCCTCTTGCAGGTAATCAAGAAGGATCTCAAGAAATACTCAAAGATCTTTGAGCAGAAGGATCGTCTGAGCCAGTCCAAGGCTTCTAAGGTTTGATATGTTTATTTCTTTAACTGATCCATGCTGGTCACTTCTATATCTCAACCTTTTTATCTAGTGGAGTTAGTAGGGAGCGATGCTCTCACAACTATCCGTATTATCCCTCTTTAACTAGTTGATATGGTGGAAGAATTTAAGTGTGCTCAAGCACATCAAGTTCCGTTTCAGCCATCTTTGTCTCTCGCGAGGAGATTTAAAGGCTCCTCAAAATGTCTTTGTTGCATATTTATAGCTTCCATACTAGAGACAAATGAATCATTTATCGATAAACGCTGCATGTTTACGACCCAGAGCATTGTTCTGTTTTATGATACTGAATGTTTTATGTGTTTGAGTAGGAGCTGGTGGACAAGCGCAAGACCATGATGGATGATTACCGTAGCTACAGGGAGACGGCGCAGCAGACCCATCTGGATCAGAAGAGCAACCGCCTCGAGCTCAGAGGAGGTGGGACCTTTCTCACGTTTTGTACCCCCCCACCCCCCACGAGTGTGTTTCTGTAAGTAAGGAAATCACTGACATTTGTTCTCTGTCCTCCAGGAGTGGACTCTGATGAGCTGGACAGCAATGTGGAAGACTGGGAGGAGGAGACCATTGAGTTTTTTATCAACGAAGAAATCATTCCCCTTGGAGATCTGTAGTCCCCTACGCAGGTAAAATGAACGACCCAGGGACATGAAAAATACATTTACCCAGTTTGAATCCTGTATCCCTGTGTTGTTTGTTCATTTGTCATCTGTTATATGTCAAAAGAATCTGTGTCAGATAACAGTTTCAAATGTCAGTTGACTCATCCTGCGTTTACAAAAATTCATCCAATCAAATAAGACTTTGGGCGACCAGCTATCCACACCTGTCGTATAGAACTGTTTGTGTATTGTAGGAGCTAACAGAGCGATATGGTGAGTGGTTGCCGTCAGTATCCTTATTCGATTTATTCAATGGAAAACTGCTGCATTTTGTAACGGTTCTCATCTGCTGAACTTGATGACTGAAAGTTGTTCTTGTTTTGTGTACTCGGACAAAACGATTCAACAACATCGGGGGGGAAATTAGGGACGTCTGCTAATAATGAGTTCAACCTTTAAGACTGATGACCACTGTGGGCGTCTGTTTCCCCCTGTCCCTGTTTATGTAGATAACAAACAGTTTTATTCTTAATCTGTATTCTCTCTCTCTCTCTCTCTCTCTTTCAGTCCATCCGTTGTTGTGTGGAAGGAGGAGAGAAGAACTGCGTCATTGATTGGAGGACGACGACCACGCTGTGAATTTTGGGGTTCAAGAACCGTAACATTCATATTTAGTGACATCATCAAAGCACGCCTTGCGGATCAGCAGCCACATCCCTGGACAAGAGAGGATACTTTGTATTTAATATTTTCTCTTTGTCTCACACCATCTTTTTTTAATTTTTTTTCCTGTGGGACTTGGTATTTAGTAATACTGCCTCCTTTTTTTTTTTCTATTCATCAATTGGACTAACTTGCTCTCTAACCTCAGCCCCGTCTCTCATCGGACCTTCTTTTTCCAGGGGTTGTGTTATGAACTAGCCTCACCATGCAAGTGTGTTATCAGAGGGCCATACCAGTGAGGGGTGATGGTGTTGTGGCTAAACGAGCAGCCTTTGTTATAAATGTGCTGATGTGGCACTATAGTGGCCTGTATCCTCCTCCTTTCAGATTAGGCTTTCACACAGGGAGGGGGTGCGCAGTGGGAATAACTTTAAATAAACATTCAAACACAATGCTACCTGACTGTGTCTCACTGTTTGGTTCTTCATTGAAGAGGGCATTGTCTGTGCTCTCTTCCTGTTCAGCTTGAGTGACATGAACAACCATTTTGATGATAAGTTTAAGTCATTTATCAACTAAAAAAAGCAACACGTACACTCTGGTTCCAGCCTCCCAAATGTGAGGACGTTTTAAATAATTTTTAATTCATTATCTTGAAGCTTTGGACTGTCGTTTGTACAAAACAAGCAATTTTAAAACATCACCTGCAGCTGCAGATAGCTGATGGGCATTTATAGACTAATTGATTAATCAAAGTACACTCAACAGATCTCACTGATCTCCACCCTGTGTACAGTTCTGAACACGCGTCTATTGAGCATTCAATACATCTGCCACATTACCAGGTCAGATATCTTGAATAAATGTAATGCATCTCTTGACCACACTGGACCACATTTATCTACATAAGCTGTCAAATGTTTATATTTATATGCCAGTAACATAATAAAAAAAAAACAATCATGATATGGTGACTTGCTCCTCTATTTGAAAGAAAAAAAATCTGCATAAAACAGTTGCTGAGTAGAAGTCAAGGTGGATGTTAGCATATTTTTTGTTGACTATACACAAGCTTTAAAGAGGCATATATGTGTATGTACTTATACAATGCTCACTGCAAACTATGTCTAATTTCTTACATAGAAAGTGCTGCTGCAGTCTAACTCTCCGGTTTACCTACATGTATTAAATGGAGCACACTTACTGTTTGTTAAACAGCCTCATCCCACAGTCAGTTTTCTAAAGACTGAGTGTTTTGTTCTGTCGTTCGCTTATCTGCCGTTTAGAATTTAAAATGACTATGAACCTTTTGTTTGTAACAAATCACATTTGATAAACTGATAACTGTGTCCTCAGAAGCTGCAGTTTGAAGCTCAGCTGGGTATCAGCTGCGTCTGAGGTTTAAGAAATGTTTTTTTATCGTGCTTAAGGTGAAATTTCTTCCTGCTCAGATGATTTTCTTCTTTCTAAATGTCATAGTTCAAAATATTTAAAGTCCAGGTCCTTCACTGCTTCATATCTACTCTGTATTTTGTGGTTATGAAAGATTGTATGTAGCCAGGATCATGGCTTTCTCTTTACTCTTCTGGATAGCCGGTCTGTCATTGCGAAGACTTTAGTTAGGAAGTTTTCAAGCAGGTTACTTTGACCAATGTCCATAATTATGGTGCAGTTTTATATCCAACATGTTGCCTCACAGTTTTCAGGATATACAGAGAACAGCTAAGTCTTGATGTGCCAGCACCATTTCGGTTCATCACTTAATCCCTAATTGAGATGAGAGGTCGGACAGTGTTGTTCCACTCTATGTTGACTCTATAGGCTGCAGAGATCTTTTACCTCATTAACCTAAAGACCTAATGTATGTACAGATGTTCACTGTGATGTTCAACATGAGGAACAGAACAGTCAACTAACATCTTATTTATAGAAGACTTGACTTAACAGGTAGGAACGTCATGTAAAACTGATGTTCTCAAATGTACCTTCTTAGTTACACAACATCTGAGTCATTAATCAAGTTTAAAGATGCTGCAACATCTGACTTCACCTCAAATCTACAACAGGCCTCTTTAATTTGAATTAACTTAGAGATATTATAAATCAGTTTTTGGCCCGGATGCTTAACTTAAGTAAAAGTAGAAATACCGTGGGCGAAAAAATACTCCATTACAAGTAAAAGTCCTGAATTCAAAATGTTACTTGAGTAGCAGTATTATCAGCATAATAAAGTATAGCAAAAGTAAAAGTATTCAATATGTTATACTCTGTTTTCGTCACTAACAAATACATGTCGGAGCATTTTAATATCTGCTAATTTGAGATACTTTGTGTACTGCTGGTTGGATTAGTATTATAGGGCTTGTACTTCATCATATAAGCATATTCTATGTTTTTTATATAAAGCTATAAAAGCGTTGAATAATTGTAGTTGATTAAAAAATGCAATATTTCCCTCAGAAATGTAGTGGAATGGAAGTATAAAGAATGGAAATACTCAAGTAAAGTATGTCATAATTATATTTAATTACAGTTGGTCGGATACAAATATTGATCCACATGGTCCTCAGTGAGGAGGGTCAAACAAACTGTATCTGATAAACTTGCTCTGACACCGTCGATGCCTTCACAGGAACATCATTCCTTTTTCAAAAGAGCCGCCTGGTCCTTTTGATGTGGAGGCAGCAGCCGCCATTTCCCCATCAGCTCATAAATATTAATTTGGAGACAGACATGGATGATACTATATTTAGACTTTTATGACTGACAAAAAAAGCATTTACACTGAGGTACCAGAAAAATAGAAACACCTGCAAAGTGCAATGCAATTCACTACAACAGCCCTGCAATACATATCTCCTAAAACTACTTTGTTTGTTGGTTCTTTGACTCTAACTTTATTCAGGCTGTACTTCATGGTGTTGTGTTGGTCAGTACTAAATTGAAAAGTGTTATCAATGTTTTGTGCACCTCATTTACCTCATTTATGGAGTCCAAGAGCAAAATAAACAAAACACCTTAATGCGTGGTATAGCTGTATGCAAGGCGCTCTATTATTAATTATTTTGTTGGCCCCAAAGTTGTCAAATGTATATAAAATAATATTTATGTGTAAAAAAAATATTGGTAGCTAAATAGAAATGTTGGGTAGGTGATCTCGGGGCTAAATAAAAGCCCATTTCTGCCAAGAAAAGAAAACAAACTGTTGGAAAAGGAAAATACTCATGACGTCAATGCTGACGTAGTATATCATCATTTTAATTTAGTCTGGGATCATTTTGACTTACTTTCTCATAAGAATTGAATGTAATATTGATTTAGTATAATCAGTGGCGGCTGGTGGAAAATGTTCTTGGTAGGGCTGTGCCACATCCAATCAATTTCAGCAAACATCCCAGAATGATTTAATGCAAACAAATTAAGGTATCAAACGCGCATTACTACTTTGCAGTTAAATATTTAACATTTATTCCAACACGAAAAAAAGCAGTAAATAACACTTTCACAAACACGTCAGGACATCTTATTTTAGTCACCCTCACAGGGAGTTCAGTATAATATAATATATATAACATATAATAATATTCTGTATAATATAATAATATATATATATATATCATATAATATTCTGTATAATATAATAATATATATATCATATAATATTCTGTATAATATAATAATATATATGTCATATTCTGTCCCCGTTGTTTTAAAAAGATAAATAAGTTATTATCATGACGTCATCCAGCTAGTCAAACCTGTCTGGTGTACAGCTAGTAGAGAAGCTTCATGTACTGCTTCTCTTTCCTGCTAGTCTGCTGTCTGATTGTGAGGTCAGGCTGATCTGGGATCAGCTCTTTCAGTAGTTTCTCCTCTCAGTTCTCCTCTCAAACGGGTCTTGGAGGAGTAGTGCTCACACTGGCGCTCTCCTGTAGAGACTTCTCCTGACGAGAACGCGCAGCTTGGGGCAGGAAAAAAACTGCCCCAAGCTGAATCTATTTGAGGACGCTGATTGGCTGAATTGTATGTCACTCATTTATATCTTTACTCAGCATTGGCTAAACTGCTTCATAGACCCGCCTCTTTGGGGCAGTTTTTCCAGCGCCCCAGCCAGCTGAGACGTGCACACACAGAGAGGAAGAGCAGACAGGCAGAGAGGACAAGCAGGAAAAGCATATATTTACCGCAGATATCATATTTTACACATATTACTGGGTGATTCCATGTTTCAAAAACACAAATATTGACAATTTGTATAGTTTATTTTTATTTTAAATTTTATTTTTATTTATATTTTTATTTTTATTTTTATTTTTATTTTTATTTTTATTTTTATTTTTTGTAGCTCTAGGGGGGGCGGCGCCCTAGCGCCCTCTATGGACCAGCCGCCACTGAGTATAATCCTGATTTACTATCTCATAATTTTGATTTACTATGTTATAGGCCTAATGTTGACTATTATATGACTAAATATCTAATGATTTTGACTTACCATGATTAGTTGTATTTGTATTAAGCATATCTTTCCATCTACTTTATCTTTTTTGCCCGAGGCGTAGACGGGTTTATGGTTTCACAGCCTAAATCCGGTGGGCGGGTGTGGTGGTGTGGGCTGTAAAACGGGAGTGTGTGTGTGCGTGTGTGCGCGCGTGTGTGTCGAAAAGCGGTAGCTGTTTTCACCTAAATATCGCGAGACGGTGCTTGATTATGTGGAGAGCGTAGACCGCCACAGTCCCGTCGTGCCCACCCGGTCTCATCACCGGGCTGACGGACAGACAGAGAGAGAGAGCTGGTCGGACACGCGACAAAGGGCTGACCGACCCGGCACCATGGAGCTCATCTGCCGGGTAAGACAAAAACCAGGGTTCCGGTCATTTGTTCGTGTTTTTTGCTCAGATAGACAGATTCATGTTCAGACTGGCTTAATTGTGGCCGTGATGCTCCCGGTATGTGAAGGGCATAAAGGGAACAGAACCGGCTTTCTTGCACCTCAAAGGGAGCACGATGAGGGGGCTCGTGGGGGAGAGAGAGAGTAGAGGAGAGACTGGAGGAAAACATGTCCAGTCGTCCTGTCTGCTGCTGCTGCTGCTGCTGCGTGCGGAGCAAAAGGAAAGTGTCCGTTTACATGAGAGGGGGACAGTGTCCGCACCGGCTGGTGAAAGGGTACATTGTAACCCGTGTACTGTATACATGAAGGTTGTTTTCTGATCGAGGATTGAGAGGAGGTGATGGCGAGTAGGAACAAATATTAACTGAAATAAAACAGCCTGAACCTCCCTTCATATAGAGAGATTTTTTTTTTAATACAAAGTAAAAACTAAGCAACCTTATGCTAAAACTTGCACACGTGTCACTGAGCTTCGCAGACACTTTCAAAGTTCACATAGGAATTTTTAATGTTTTTTTCCCCCTTCTTTTGCGCGTGTTTGTGCCCACGCACGTGTGTGTGTAAGTACAGCGCGTGCCAAGACACGAGAGCAGTGTGTGGATGTTGATTTCTCAAAATAGGCCCCTCCAGTCAACGTGGAGTTTAGATTTGAAACCGAGTGGAAAGACACACCACAGAAAAAAAAACTATAATTTTCTAAAGAATCTGAGCCGTAGGACTCTCTGTTGTTCTCTTCCACCGTCTGGAGTTGTATTTCTCTGGCTTTGAGCGTCATGTTTCCACTGTTTTCCTCCAGCAGCAGATGTTTTTATGGGACAGACAATAAGCTCTCTGGACTGAAGCGGCTTCCACCCCCACGGCCCCGTTTGTTCACGTCTCTGTGACAGCTGAGCGCCCCGGGAGGAGCCTGAGGTTCCCACGGCCCCTGGGCAAAACCATTTATAGCACGTACATTAAAAAATGTCCCGCTTAGGACTTTGGACTTTCAAATGGAAACAGAATGATGGATAATGTCAATCGCAAATCGGATTAATTCATTTCTTATTTGTTTGGCTACATCCCAGGAAGAGGTATTGAGATATTTTCAGTAAATAAGTAGCAATATCCCATCACAATGTACAGTTAGTCCTCAATATTATCAAAATGTAGCTGTAAAAGCATTTTTTTTAAGTTATATTCTGTATTTTAATGGCATTTTTTTCTAGTAGGGTTAGTTGTTATTATAAAGTTAAAGTGCTTTACATGAGTTGAGTCTTTTAAGATACTCTATTTTGATTGTCAATTGTACTTTATATATGTAAAACTAAATAATTTAATACATTTTGCTTTAGATTTGAAGAATAATAGAACAATAACTGAATACGCTCGTATGACGGAATCCTGCAGAAAGTCTGTGTATGACAGCCCACGTATTGAGCTGTTGCCCAGACCTACATGGTTACAGTAAACCTCAATACTTACAATTCATTTAGCATTTAGCACCTTTCACATAATATATGAGGGCTGTGTTTCACTCAATATCAGCCAACCTTTATTGTTGATTATGCTTGTTTGTTTCTGGTTTGTAAAAATGTCCCCACAGGCTCTCATACGTACTCTTGTTAGCGTTCCGCACCGCCTGTTTCAAATTATAAGCCTCAGATGACTCGATGCCCGAACGGTTGTTTTGTAAAATTCACCCGACTGTGTTCGACATGTTCGAGGCAGTCACCTGGAGAGAGTATATTTGCAGGATATGATGTTGGTATTTTATTTCAGTTTAGTGCAGTGTAATTTGTTCCATTTTGATTGTTATCGGTTTAACCGAACCACTGAACCAAAGTGAATTAGGGATGCTGCTTGGTGTTGCCTTGGTAACCAGGCAGCTGATACAATGTTGCATTGTGCATCATGTTCTGTGTGTACACACACACACACAGAACATGAAACGGTGGGATTCTAGAACATAAAGACTGTTGGTTCTACGTTCTATTAGGACATTCTTTATGAAGAGCTTTTAACTGTAAACCATTTTTTTATTTATTGCTCATAAATGATGTACTATTGCTTTATAGATCAGCTACATGTCTCTAAGGAGAACAGCTTTGGCAGTGTTTATCCTCACACACTATGCCTATTTTAAAGCGTTTGTATAATTCCTTTGTTACTTTATAAGGAACTACATCTTTTAGCTGTTCCACAAAGCAGAAGAAGAACATTTGGCCATGCTGCTTTCAGCCATTGCTCTTCGAGAGGGGTTGCGAGGAGCTGAAAATATTGATATTCTTAAATGTTAACTCAGAGTAGTAGAAGTAGAAGGTAGCATAGTACCAATACAGTACTTGAGTAGATGTACTTAGTTATGTTCCACCATTGTCAGTGAACCCCCACTATGCGTTTTGTGAGATAGAGCCACTAAAGAATTGATCTGGTATCACACAGCTACTGTCTATAATATCCAGTTCTTGTATTTTATAATCAGTGTGTAGTTGCCTCCATGACTTCCACCGTAAAAAAGGAACATGAGTCTGATTTACACTTCCTGTTTCTTTCAGTTGCACCTGGCAAGCAGGAAGTGTGTTCTTCCGCGATAGATGGCCACCATGGAGCTGAGATAACCGCTTCCACGTTTCCCCACCAATCACGGCTCTGGATCGGGTATAATCATGGGAACATGGCGTGGTCTACGAGTGGCGTTCATCCTGGGGTCTTTGTTTATGATCCTGCTGATCATCGTCTACTGGGACGACGTCGGAGGCTTCAACCTCTACCCGCTGCAGGAGCCCAAACACAAGTCGCCTCACCCTCGGACGACTGCTGGGCCCTCACACTCTACGTACACCAGCAGAGCCCAGACCAGTTCTTCCTCCGCCGTCCCCACTACTGCTCCAAGTACAACACTGGTGCTTGAGGAGACAGGGGGAGCGGCTGAGGTGCACACAGTGGAGGAGGGGAAGGAAAAACAAGTACAGAGGAAGGAGGAAACAATGGAGGATGAGGAGAAGGAGAGAAGTCGTAATGCTGAGGACGATAGGGAACAGGAGGCGAGGAAGCAGAGGATCGTGGATGTGTGTTCAGGAAAGGACGCTGTTGAATTCCCCGGAAGGACTCGGCCGTTTGAGCAGATCCCAAACAGGGAGCTGGATCACCTGATAGTGGATGACACTCACCAGATTATCTACTGCTACGTCCCCAAGGTACAGCTGCCTTTTGTGTGTGTGTGTGTGTGTGTCTGTATTTGTGTGAACATGTGGGTGGTGGGTTAGTTCACTTTGTGTGGATCTAAGTGTGAGAAAAATAGCAAGAAAGACAAAAAAACATCTTAAAATCACAGTTCTTCATTTCTCTAGCATTTGTCAATATTCACAAACACATGTTTGTGTGCCCTCGTCTTTCCTTTTTCTTTCCCTCCATCGTTGTTCTCCGTCCAGGTGGCGTGCACCAACTGGAAGCGAGTGATGGTGGTCCTGTCTCAGTCTCTGATCTCGCCCTCCTCAGGAAAACCTTACACTGACCCAGAGGCTGTACCTCCTGACCTCGTACACAACTCCTCTCTCCACCTCACTTTTGCCAAGTATGACACACACACTCACACATTTCACGTTTTAGACTTATTGACACTGCCTGGGTGTAGCCAGGAATACGAAATCATATGATGTGTAGATATATATATATATATATATATATATATCATAATCATATAATTTATCAGCTCATTTATGTACACAAGTACAACACGTGTCACTCACTCCCGGAGCCGTACATCCTGCCTGATCGGTACTGCACATGTGCAATCTAGTACACACTCTCTGATAATGCTACATTGTGGACGACAGATCTGTGTTGAAATCGGCAGGAGAAGAGCTAGTTTGGGTTAGCTGTTAGCAGCCCGTGGGCCAGCAAAGTCCTGTTAGGCTAAACAACGCAGCTAGCAGCTAACAGCTAGCAGCTAACATTATCTGAGGTTGCATTGAGTTACATTATGATGCGTTCAAGCTCTAATCATAAAAAAGAATATTGGGTGCTATCATGCGCTATCACAATGTTATCACAACGTTATAATGGTATTAACTTGTAACATTTCGTTTTTAGTGAACAACTGGAATAAATACAATTGTTTGAAGAAGATTTTCACAGCATTATAAAATAGGGATTTATGACCTGTTTAACTTCCTAACACTAGCTCTAAGCAAGAAACAAGCTATATCTCACAAGGAACATGTCTTCACAACAAAATATTGATTATTGTTTAAGGAAAAGGTGCTGAATTTAAAAAGAAAAAGAAGACACGTAGCCTACACAAACCAAATCCCTGTGCTAAGAAACCAAGCCCCCACTATCATTTCTTTAACAACTCAGTAAAAATCTATCTAAACAAGACTGGAATGCAAAACAAACCCCACACACACACACTCGCAAAGACAACGAAGGAAAATCTACCAATAAATTAGGGTGTCTATCCAGAACTTAAGAAACTTAAGCAAACTCAGTTTGTAAGTCACTGTACGAGTTTTCTCTTTCGTAATTCTGTCTCCATTTGTTTTCAAAGAGGCGTTAATTAATGAAAGGTTACAAGGCGTTCCTTTTTCAGACAGCTCTACGGAAACACTTCATGATTCAGTTATACCGTTTGAGGAACTACACGTGAGCTGAAGGAGTTATTTACTGAGTTGACTCTTGGAAGAGGGGAGTGGAAAAGACGGGCGGGGGGGGTTGATGCTGCAGCACAGACAGACCTTTCTCTGCCTCTCAGGAGCTCTCTGTGTTTGGATATATATCTGAACATATGTTTTTTCTATCTGCACTGATATACAAGACACCTTTTTGTCCCCTTAAGGACTGATCAGGCTTTGTTTTCAAGTCACTTAGTGGCCAAATGTTTTTAGTATTGCATGGGAATAAACAGCTAACACTCAAAAACTAAAGATCTGCTCTCATGGTGCTGTGTGCTGTTTGTGTCTCTTGCCAGGTTTTGGCGCCATTATGGTTCTCTGTCCCGCCACCTGATGGCACTCAAGCTCCAGCACTACACCAAGTTTCTGTTTGTACGAGACCCGTTTGTGCGTCTTATCTCGGCCTTCAGGAACAAGTTTGGAAGGTGTGTGTCAGATAGTGGATGTTTAGACAGAGCGGGTGTGTAAGTGTTTGATTTAAGGGTGAGGAATGGGCTACACTTTTGATTCAACTGCAGTCCTATCATTCTTGAATTGGGTGTATTTGTGTTTGTTTTTAAGGCCCAACGAGGACTTCTACAAGCAGTTTGGCTCTGTCATGCTGCGTCGTTATGCTAACGTGTCAGGCGGTTTGCCAGAGACAGCGGCGGAGGCGTTTGCAGCGGGAATCAAGCCGACATTTCAGCAGTTCATCACATACCTGCTGGATGCAGAGACCGAGAGGGAGAGTATCTTCAACGAACACTGGCGGCAGGTACTTGTCTCACACAGCAGTGAAAGGCTCCACTTGGTACAGTTTGACATTATTTCTCAGATGATTGGATGCCGTGAGGTTACTCTGCATACTTACGCCTCCTGTTGTTCATATTCAACTTCTACATACTTTTTTAAAGGCAGGGTTAATAATCTTCAGAACATTTTTTTAATTAAGTTATTGTTTATGTTCATTATGCTAATTTTGGGGGAGTGGCGTTGGAGGTTGACCTGAAGGGAAGTGATGTCAGTGTTGCCGACATGGCGATTTTCTTGCTAGGTGTAGCAACTATTGGAGCTAGCGCTGCTAACTACCTTCATTGGAAAAGAGTTGGCAACACTGGGCTGGGTTTTTCTGTTGGATTGTTTTTTAAATCTAGCATACTCTTGCTAGTTTCTCAAGATTACCAACCCTAGCTTTAAAAGACCATACCAGTATAACATGGACTTCTTGCCCTTACCTATCGTCTCTGCCATTCGCACTTTGTGTCAGGTATTACAAACAGACGCACAAACGGACGCAGTTCTAAAATTGTACGCCTGCTTTTCGTGCGTTTCAGGTGTACCGTCTGTGCCATCCATGCCAGGTGAAGTATGACTTCATTGGGCGACTAGAAACCCTGGAAACAGACGCGGAGCACCTGCTGAAGCTTCTGGAGGTGGATCAGCTGCTACGCTTCCCTTCAGGGGCTCGAAACCGCACTGCAGCCAGCTGGGAAAGAGACTGGTTTGCACAGATTCCCATAACAATGAGGAGAGAACTGTACAAGCTGTATGAACCAGACTTTGAGATGTTTGGCTATCCCAAACCTGACAGCACGCTCCACCAGTAGACCACGCCGTGCCAAAGGCCTGGGCGCTGCACTGTGTGTAGAGCCCACACCTCAACTGCCTGCGCCGAGCCAGCAAATGCCTTTGAAGACCAGTCTATGATGCTGTTTGTTTCATTTGCTTTGTGCGTACCTCAAATGACAGAAGTGCCTGCCAGTATTATTGCATTTTCGGCATCATTTCATATCTGAAGCACACCTGCTCACAAGCTGCGTTATCCCAGTCTGTTTTCCTCATGTAAAGGCACTTTGAATAGTATTTTGTGAGTAGTATTTCGGTA
Source organism: Leptoclinus maculatus (assembly GCA_032191485.1). Classification (NCBI taxonomy): domain Eukaryota; kingdom Metazoa; phylum Chordata; class Actinopteri; order Perciformes; family Stichaeidae; genus Leptoclinus; species Leptoclinus maculatus. The sequence continues at coordinate 21,788,135 of JAVDOI010000009.1, forward strand.
CGTCATTGGGAAAGGACTGAGGCTAACTGTTGACTGATATCTCTGTGAAGGGAAATGTGTTGCAGAGAAATAAAGTGTTTTTGTATATGTGACTTTATTTTGACTGTGTATGTGGAAGAAATATTTAAGTGGCAATACCACAATGTAAAAATAGTTAATCGTAAGTAAGGTCTGTTTAATAGTCCAGGGAGTACCACGCAACAGTTATATCGAATGTCTTCTGTAGCTGTGGAGGACCTTTATCAACTGTAGGCTTTAAAAAGACTAATTTCTAACAAAAAATCAAGAGACTTCTTAATTTTAAGTAAAGGTTAAACCAACTGTTGGCATATAGTTTGAAAGATGTGGGTGTTTACCAGGCATTGAGGGTCTAATGAAAAGATGCTACTGCTACATTATGGGTATAAGGACCCAGCATTTTTGGAGCTTGATACATAACAGATATCAGGATATCCTCTACTGCTTTGATTTTTACCATTCGAAATTCAATCTGTCGGTGAGTCTTCCAAATTCATTTCAAGTATTGGAGTGCATCCTAAAGTAAAAGTAGGCTACAGTAGTATTTTTACCAAAAAGTACTCAAGTATCAATAGTAAAAGTACTTAATATGCAGAATGACCCCTTACAGAGTGTAAAATTATTATGAAAGCAACTAAAGCTCTCCGACAAATGTAATAAAAGGAAAAAGTATAAAATTCGCCTCTAAATTGTAGTGGAGTATGAGTATCCATACAAGGAAGAAAGCGTTGCACTCAGAAATATAGAAGTGTAAAGTATAGTTCCATAAGATAGAAATACTCAGGCAAAGAACAAGTACCTCAAATTTGTACTTAAGCACAGTATTTGAGTAAACGTACTTGGCTGCATTACACCAGTACTGTAGGGAGTGTATAGACAGAGAGTGAACGACAAACAATCACGCCCTCCACTACTTTCTATTGCACAAAAAGCCGCTGTTGTTGCGTTCACAACTGTCCTGCTGTCTGTTTCCACGTGTTCCAGCCTTTTCTACAACCCCTCCCCTTCTGTTCCAAACCTCTCCTCCCATTGGCCGAGCCTCCTGTCACCCAGCAAGGGGGGCGGTGTTGGACCCCGCCCTCCTCGTTGCTTGACAGTTCTGTCCCGACGTCACCGGTTCCGTCCCAACACGGAAATAAAGTATGTCCAACGGCTGCGTTGCTGTTATTATGGATTTAAAGCGGCACTGCTAAGCTTAGCGTTCGCCGTGTTTAAGGACTACGCGCGCGGCTTGTTTGCGATGTTCAACGGCCGGTGCGGACTAACTTTGAGACAGATGGACACCCGCGCTGGAAATGGAGAGAGAGTTCGACCTCTGTTGTTAGTTCAATAGAGCTCCGTTTGTTCAGAGCCATGAAACAAAGAGTGTTGGGGGTCATGGGGGCTCTGGGACGCCTGCTGCTGTCTCTCCTCCTGCTATCCTGGGACGGCAAGCTGTTTCAGGTATAAAGTTTGTCACGTTAAACTGTGCGTGGGGTGTTCCTGTTGTTGTTGTTGTTGTTGTTGTTGTTAATATTGATTGGGTCTTGCTATTTATGCGCAGCACGGACCGCAACTGGCATCCCACTGCGCTTCTGTGTCTATTTCAGGCTCGAGTAAAGTTGCCGTGATATGATGATAGGACGTTGTGTGCAAGTTGCCTGAAGAAAGTTAATACTGCCTGTGTGTGTGTGTGTGTGTGTGTGTGTGTGTGTGTGTGTGTGTGTGTGTGTGTGTGTTTGCGCGCCCGCGCGTGCATGCATTGAGCGTCTCTGTGCTCGTCTTCTTGACTCAAGAGTTTGCAATAGTGTGCTCGTACCACACAGTGTTGCCAGTTGCCACCCGTTGGTGGGTAAATATGGGAGTGGTGAACACACACAAGTTCTCAGCATTGAGTATACGTGTTGGGAGGAGGGGGGTTAAGGATAAGGATATCCTGCTATATGAGGAACACGGTATAATTATGAGAGCAGAGCTGGACTGTAGACCCACTGACACATCCACACACCACACACAAGCTGTAGTCCAGCTATGCTGAAATCTCAGACACATGACATGACACTTGGCTTAAAGTCTCTCTCTCTCTCTCCCCCCCCTCCCTCCCTCCCTCCCTCCTCCTGGCGGCCCATCAGGTTGGAGGGGTCAGATCAGTCACCCTCCCAGAATCCCTCCTGTTCGTCTCCACAATGGACGGTAGTCTGCATGCTGTCTCCAAACAGTCAGGAGACATCAAGTGGACCCTCAGAGAAGGTTCATTACACATAGACGTCGGTACTGTTTCATGAATTTCTAATTCTATTCAAACATATTTCTCATTAAATTGTTCTTTGATTTCTTTCAGACCCTATTATTCAAGTACCTGTCTACCTCACAGAGTGAGTAACACACAAATACATGCAAGTACTCACACAAATATAGGACTGAGTGTTCTTTATGATTAGCAAAGTATTGAATGCTGTCATGTAACAACAGTAGGCAGATGTGTAGTCTTGTGTACTTATTCTTGGATTAGATAGTTCCTTTACATTATTTCATTCACGCTTGTACGGCTGCATTTTTTTTTCCAGAAAAAATGTTTTGACTCAAACAAAAGTATTGGTGTTGAAAGAGGTAAAAGGAATTTAAATATCTTTCAAATAATCACATGCACTGTATGAATGTTCTTTTTTTGTAGGCCGGGTTTTCTCCCAGACCCCAATGATGGCAGTTTGTATGTCCTGGGCGGCAAACACAAGGAAGGCCTGATGGTAAACAATGCAGTGTGTGTGTGTGTGTGTGTGTGTGTTTGTGTGTGTCGGTTTCACCGTATGACCCCCCCCCCCCCCCCCCCCCATTGTTTGGATGTACCCACAGAAACTGCCCTTCACCATCCCAGAGCTGGTTCAGTCGGCTCCCTGCAGGAGCTCTGATGGTATCCTCTACACAGGTGAGACTTTGTGTGTTTGTGAGAGGTGAAAGAAACGAGACATGTGCATTATTTGACATACTTCAATGCTGTTTGTTAATGTTTGTGTCTGTGTGTGTCTTTGTGCACATGAAGGTAAAAAGCAGGATGTGTGGTTTGTGGTGGATCCGGAGACGGGCGAGAAGCAAACCACTTTAACCACCTCCTCCTCCGAATCCATCTGCCCCAACACTCCTCTGCTCTACATTGGTCGCACAGGTATGTCATGCTCACTAACCTGTTAACAGTTAACAACAGTTAAACCATTTATTCCTGTCCACATAGAGAAGAACGATACGGGCACACATTGACAACACGGTAGGCCTACTCCGTTCACAAGGTAGCTGAGACAACACAGTGCTTTGGAAGCTGTTTATCCTCCTACGAACAACTTACGAGTGTGTCTTCCAAATATAAGAACGAAGTTAGTTTGGTCCAGTGCTACAGACGTGAGGACACAATAAAGTCCACAGTAAAACAATAGCATAACTTGCACATTAAGACCACAGCATACTCCTAATAAAACACACTTTGTGGTCGTCTATTTGTCCCACCCCTCCTCTCCACAAAGTGCAGAATAGACATCTTTCACTCTGTCGATGAACAGTATTCTCATGCTTCCTGGATTACTGTTTTTTCCCCACAGAATACATGGTCACCATGTTTGACACCAAGACACAGGAGCTGCGATGGAACGCTACGTACAATGATTACTCTGCCCCACCTTACGATGACAAACAGGACTACAGTACGTCTCACTCACACACATTCAGTTATGGAGGCTTACTTAGCTGGATTATTCCAATGTCAATATGAGCTGATAACACAGAACCTGCTTTGTAATTCTCACTATAAGGTCAAGCATCTACTTGACTTTAAAGATTGTCTATACAGGATTCAGAGCATCAGTATAGCTGCAAGCTAAGTAAACATATAGTGGAGTAATGTCTACCTGAGCAGAGAAGGAAGTCGCTCCCCCTCTGTTTGAGTTGTAATACGAGTTTCTCTGTTCTTTGTCTGCATATCCGGGCTGGCCGTCCCAACCAACGGCATCGTGGAGAAAGCGTAGCACCCGACCTCCGGTTTCCCCCCCCCCCCCTCAGGGTTAACATAGTTTGCTTTGTCAGCACTGTTGCCGTCGTTTGCACTGTTTGCGCTTTTAGCTGTGAGCCGTCGGCTCAGCCTTCGCCATGTTGAGAGCCTCGGGGCGGTAATCCCTCTGCTCTCAACATCGCATTTAGCACCTTTTAGAGGTCCACCCATCTGACACCGTCAAAGGATTTTAGTCAAATAAAAGTATCAAGTTAATAGTTTGTTACAGATCTGTCTCCAGGGATTCTTCAAAGGATTTCTGCTCATTGTGAAATAGAGCATTTTGAACTTTATTCCTACTGCACTTACTTGAACCAAAAATCTGGGACATGCATTTCATAATTGTCTGTCAGAGTGTATTTTGCTACATATTTAGTTTGAGACATAGATTTAAAATGTGTAAATATGCATGCGAGTGCTTTCTAGCTTGATATTTCTATTTAAAACAACCAGACTTTGTTTATATGAAACCTGCGAGAACGTGTGAAATCTCTTGAAACAACTCAAAGATGTGACTTTCCAACTTGTCCAACACTAACCCGTGCTGCCTGTTGCTCTTCCAGAGATGGCCCATCTTGTGTCGAGTGGTGATGGTCTCGTTGTGACCGTTGACAGAGAGACAGGTAGGGGGGAGGTGTGTGGTTTTTACTATGTGAAGATCTGATCACCTTTTTTTTATTTGTGCTTCTTTGCTTCCACCTCTTCTTCCTCGTAAGACTTTTGAGTGTTGTGTGTGTGTGTTTTTTTTGTCTTCCAGGTGACGTCTTGTGGAGTCAGAACTATGGGTCGCCCGTCGTAGGGGTCTACCTGTACTCTGGCGACTCACTGAGACACGCCCCTCACCTGTCGCTGGCCATGGAAACGCTGCGCTTCCTCACCTTCTCCTCTGCCAACAAACAGGAGGACGCACACTCGACATTGAAGTGGAGCTATCAGTTTGTGAAAGAGCAAGCCAGCGCACAAGCACAACTCGTGTAAGAGAAATTGTGAATACATGCATTCAAAAAAAAAAAAGAGCTTTGACAGCGTTGTGATGCATCAGTCTGATGACATCATTTATCAGAGCGGTAACTAGAAGGCTCTCGGCCAACACTTGCTCCGACAACCTTACTTTAAATTGAAGTTAAAACAGATTGAACGTACAAGAGACCAAGAACTGCTGACTCTGCTGTTTTCTCTATTCAGGCTGTATTAGATATCACACTCACTCATCCACTGCAGGCTAAAAGAATAAGCTGTGGTAAAAACTTTGTTAAACTGTTGGCTGGAACTAAGTTTGAGGTGTCTGGTAATATGTTTTAAGGGACAATGCCAGACAATCAGAAACTAGACAGTATTTCCTGTGGCAATAGTATAATAAATAAACATTATTAATGTGGCAATCCCAAGATCCAATCAGTTATTTCTTGTCCTGAGACCAATCAGTTCATTCCATTTAATTCAAATATTTGTATACATTTTTGAGGTAATAATAACTAATAAATCAATAATTGGCTGAGAGAATAACCTGACTTTGTCTTCTCATTAAGGCCCACTCTCTATGTAGGGAAATTGGACTCCCACCTCTACGCCTCCACTTCCCTCGTCCACCATGGAGTCTCCTTAGTGGTGAGTTTAGATATGTAATCTTTTTGTGTGTTGGACACACCTGATCTGATGCATGTGACCGGTTTGTGCTTCTTGTTGCTGTGACAGCCTCGGGGGCTGACCTTGGCCCGAATCGACGGTCCAGTGACGACCGGAGTGACGGTCAGTGAGCGAGGGGAGTGTGAGATCACACCGTTCACTGATGTGCGCTATCCAGCAGGAAGCACAAACAGCCGGAAAAACCACTGGCTGCTAATAGGTAATCACACACACACACACACACACACACACACACACACACACACACACACACACACACACACACACACACACACACACACACACACACACACACACACACACACACACACACTCTGGATGTCATCCAATAGCAATGACAACTTCTTGACAGCTGGATGGCATTTTCTTTTAAACATTAGTTGAGAAAATGTTATTTCATCCCCGTTGTTGCAGAAGGTGCGTTTAGTCTGCCTTTGAGCAGAGAAGCTACTGGTTACATGGGAATCTAAATCATTTTCTTTTTGAAACGTTTTATTTATGATATTTTTTTCACATTGTTAAACATATATTTATAATATATATAATAACAAAAAGCTTAAATTGTTGTTTTTCTTTAGAAAATCTGTGTTTACTACGGCCAAAGGGCAGTGAACTGAAGATATATGGACAAAACCTTAATTTTTGATTATTTTAGGATGATAATAAGTGAATAAATTACAGAGTTATGTTGTGTATAATTATTCTAAAAAGCTAGTGAATCTGTGTCAGTTCTGGTATTTTAACTTTGACTGTTGAAACTGGACGGTGACTTAATCCAGAGACAGAAAAGTGGATCAGTCCGATGTTTTGTCTAAAATATATAAAACTAGGTATTGATTTTGTAAATATGGACGATACACAAAGCACAAAAAACATACATGAATTAATGAATAAGGACTTTAAGCAAAAAGCAACTAAGAAACTGAATGTTTTTAGGTCATCACGAGCTCCCTCCAGTGGCTCACACCACCATGCTGAGGGATTTCCCAGTCGGCCTGCAGCGTTCTGGTGAGGCAGTCATCCCCCCTCGACCTTCTGCCTCCTCGCCTTCCTCCTACTACCATCAGCGCTACGTGAGTCACTGCTGCAGTCTACAGCTGAGAGTCACAGTGAATCACAGCAATGATATCAGACAGTGACCCTCTTCCTTCATGTTGTTACTGTCTATCACAGCAGCTTGTGTCAGAGACCGAAGAAATTATGGGATAAACTACTAAATCCACTTTCATTGTGAACTGCTTTACAGACAACATTGATGACGGTTTCTCATCCCGCTTGTCTTATTGTGTCCTTCAGTTCCAGGCGGTTGCTGGTAGCCACAGCGACTCTCATGCTGACAGAGGAGGGGTTGATGGGAGGTCGACAGGACAGGCCCAGAGGCCGGCCGCTGTGCTGCCCGTCTATATGACTCAGGACCGTCTGACTCTGGCTGTTCTGACGCTGCTGCTGGGAGGATGGCTGGCCTTCGCGCTCACGTACCCCGTGGTGAGTTTGTGTGTTATGTCTGTCTGGTGTTAAGAAGCATGTGTTTTTAACGTTTAAAAAAGGGGCTCTGATGTCCTCAGAGGACAGAAAAGTCATGTCAAAAAAAACTGCCCTAGAATTATTTATAGATAATGTTTTCCACTTTCACTGATAAATCTTTTTAAACCAACTTCCGTCCTGATCATAACTACTAAACCCTTTTCAGGATTTCAGCCCTTTAAATGAAAATAACACACATTTTATTATTTTCTCCTGTATACTAAAACAAGGATCTCTACGGGCTACACAGTTAATTATAGGAGCTGAGGCTGAACTTCCAAAATTACAAACAAAACACACACCTTTTGCAAAATGTATGCCACGTGCATCCACACAGCCAAATTAAAAAGCTAAACATGTCCCGAGTGATGCTTGTGTGTTTAAGATGCAGTTTTGTTCTCAACGATACGAACAAAAGGTGGCAAACTGCACCGATATCAAGCAGTAGTGATGGTACAAGCAGGAGATAGATGCAGGTATCCTGTGGAGTTCTTGTCTTTCTATGAGTGGATCCCTGTTTTGTTCATCTCGTGCACGCTTACAAGGATGCACATGCATGCGTGTGCACAAATGAGTGATGAATAGACGGTCCTGCAAATGGTTTAACACTATTCCACTGATCAGGTTTGAGTATGTGGCGGAAAAAACACGACAAAATGTGCAGCAGAAAAGCAGGGAAGAAGAACAACGATGGCTATTAAACATTGATGTAAACAAGGAAATATACATGTTGTTATGTTTAAACCAAATCCTGTGCACGGATGCACTATTCTTAGACTATGAAACTCGGCACTCGGTGTCTCATGTCAATATTTGTAAATTCATGCTTTAATTAGCTTATCTAATGGAGCCAAATGTGTTGCTAAAATAATGCTCACGGGGCAACGTGCACCCTCATGCCCCGTCTTGTCTGTTGTCAGTCTTTTAAGGCTTTTCTCTCTCAACCTTTGGGCTGAATGTTATTTGCTGGGTTTTTATTGACAGTGCTGCAAAGGAGAGTTTTATAATCTAACAAATCTCTCCCAAAGAAGAGCTCCCGTTAATCACGGATCTCTTCCAACAGCGTTTAATGTGCTCTGTATCTGTGCGTGTGTTTCTGCAGCGTGCAGCTCATCAGCTGAAAGCTCAACAGCAGCTGGAGGAGGCTTTTGAGTCTCGTCTCCAGCGCATGCAGACAAGCATGCAGACGGTGACCTCGGTCTCTTCAGACACAACTCTTTCTACTGACACAAGCCTCTCCAGTGGTAAGGAACTTATAAAAGAAGTTCCTCTATTATGCTTTATTCCCTGTATTTAATGACCCGTGGGTCCAGTTCAATGATGAACATCCTCCTTTGCATTGCACTTGAGAAATGAAGGATTTTTAAAATGAATAGTGTTGAAGCAGCAGGTTTTCTCAAAGCCTAGAAATCTTGAATATATTATTCACACCTTGGTTGAATTGGGTACAGGAAAAAAAAAAGACACAATCATACTGCTAATCTTCACTTTCCTGTATCCAGATACTCCGCCTGACGACCCTCCACCTAGTCCTCACGCTCAAAGCAGCAGCGCCTCAGATGTCGATAAAAATGGCACCGCCGGGCACAAGCCCACAGCAGGTACACGTTTTAACATCAAAATTGTTTTATTTCCTTCTGTCCCGCACCACTAAGATGGAATGAATATCTTGCTGCTTCATTCTTCCTTCCTACGTGTCTCAGAAGGAAACAGTGAGGAGGTGCATGTGGGTAAAATCTCCTTCACGCCGTCTGAGGTGCTCGGACACGGCACAGCGGGAACGTTTGTCTTCAGGTACAGCATTTACATTTTAACACAGCGCTGTTACGACAGCTACGTTCAGAGCAGGTGTACGTTACACTTCTGTCAGGCATTTCTCAACACATTATAATATTGATTCCTCACCATTCAGTCAGAATTAATTTATTACCATTTTATTTGGTTGTCACAGCAGGAAAAGCACATGTGTTTACAAATAGCATTAATGATGACTCGTGCACTATTTACTTGTCCCATTGAGTCGTGACAGTGTGACAGTGAGTCAGCATGCACAACACCAGGACCCTGAAACTGAAGCAGCTAAATGGATTTCATGTCTTTTCCTTGTTTGACATGTCGACATGTCTCCAGTGAAGAAGACCTAGTGTGGAAATCAAACTAAATATTTATGGTGTGGAAAATAGTACTAACACAACATATCCACAGATTTGAGTTAATGGGCTAAACCATAAAAACAACCCACTTCATTTCTTATATGAACTAAATTGTTCTGATGCACATACGGTACTGTGCATGATGTGTCATGGCCCTCTGTTTTCGGGGACTTTAGGGGTAATTTCGATGGACGGCACGTAGCGGTGAAGCGAATACTGCCGGAGTGTTTCGAGGTAGCAGAGCGCGAGGTGCAGCTCCTCCGAGAGTCGGACACTCACCCGAACGTCATCCGATACTTCTGCACAGAGAGAGACCGCCTCTTCACGTACATCGCCATCGAGCTGTGCGCTGCCACCCTGCAACAGGTCAGCACTGTAGGGCCTCGTCAGTTGACTTCCTGATTGTTATCAAGGAGTTTGAATGTCACTTTAAAACGACACCTGTTAAAGGCTCTGAGCAGCCACACAGGTGTTTTCAGTTGGCATCTGGCAAATAAGACCTCTTCTCGGGACTGTGTGGGCGTGACTAGACTGTAAGTGATTGACGCCACAGCAGCGGTTTCTAATTTGTCTGTGTTAAACATTAAGTAAAAACAAACTCTGACAACATACAGACACAAAATAACATATCTAAAGTCAAAGCAATCACAATATCCTTGAACAATTCATCAAACAAAACATCATAGCAGGTGGTGTTATTCCTCTTGTGTGCCCCCCCCCCCTCTTATTAGTTTCAGTGGTTTTTTTTATAGATATTTTTTCTCATTTCTTTAACATAAGTAATGAGTTCCACTGACTGGAGTCTCTTTAAATGAGTTCCTTGGCAAGGGAGTAGAAGATGGCCCATGGGGACATTTGTAGATGATTATGCGTTAGACCTGTCTGTACAAGTCTGGTTCACCGCCATGATTGCATTGCTGGCAAATATCAGAAACCATGACCGACTGCGGTGCATCTTTGCCACAGTTTGAACGAGCAGCGGAGAGCCAGTCTTGCGGCTCTATTTAATGTGAGCAAGTCGTTTTTTTTAATATCTTCTTTTTGCACCAGAGGACCACGCAATCATACAAGAACCTGTTCAATGGGAACCAATTACACCTTTATCATTCTTATTGGTCGATGGAGATTTGGGACGTCAATCCCCATCTAAGCTTCGCTCCACCATGAGCAGGAGTCTAATCAGTCAGAGTAACTAAAAGCAGCTGTGTGGGTGTTAATAACAAAATAACACGTGTTTGTTGTGTGTCTCTGTTCTCTGCAGTACGTGGAGGATCCGACTTGCTTTCCTGAGCTGAATCCTATAACTCTGCTGGGACAGACCATGTGTGGCCTCTCACACCTCCACTCACTCAACATAGGTCTGAGATACACACACACACACACACACACACACACATATAGACTATACATATACACACCTTTCTTTATTTGTTTCTAAATGATTTCCCCCAGAAACCAGTGCTGCTCAACTTTGACAGCTAAAATGTTCTTCTGTATTTCCCCTCTTCCTCTTTCTTCTTCGCTCTCCATCGTCTCTCCCTTTTAGTCCATCGTGACCTGAAGCCTAGAAACATCCTCCTCTCTGGTCCCAGTGCGCTGGGTCGGGTCCGAGCTCTCATCTCTGACTTTGGACTCTGTAAGAAGATCCCAGACGGTCGGAGCAGCTTCTCTTTGCGGTCAGGAATACCAGGAACCGAAGGGTGGATAGCTCCTGAAGTACTGCGGGACACTCCCGGCAACAAACCGGTAACATGCACACGCGTATTACATATGTAATATATATTTCTTTGAACACTCTCTAAAGGGGTCACAGTTAGAAAAAATGAATAGAGGATGGAAGTAGCTTGAGGGTCTGTGATCCTGATTTAAAGTCCCATCATTTGAAGTTGTGGTGCCAATTTGAATGAGACATACTTTGGTATTTCATTTTCAAGAGCATAGACAACATGCCATTTAAAAAGAGTGATTAAAACCTTTTTTGTTTTATTTTCTATAAAAAAATATATTTTTTCTGTCCTAAAATTACATACAAAACCAAAACTGAGCGGTCCCCAAGATTGAGGAACTCTGAGGTAGAGACGAGTATTTTGTTTGTATTTTTACGGACAAATTGTGTTTGTTTCCTGATCCGGTGTTTCTCCTCTTCTCTGCACAGACGGCAGCGGTGGACGTCTTCTCGGCAGGCTGTGTGTTCTACTTCGTGGTCAGCAGGGGGCAGCACCCCTTTGGTGATTCGTTGAGACGGCAGGTCAACATCCTGTCAGGAGAATATTCACTCTCGCATTTTATGGAGGACATACACGGTGAGAGCGGTCTTTGTGCATAATTAAAGCTAGTTCAGTCAATTCCAGCCTTGCACCACCATCTTCAAATCACACCATAACAATCCAACTTCTTTCCAAATAACCTCAGTGCTATACTGCAATTGCTACAAATTTGTTATGGTTTACATGCAATTTTCAGACATTACCGTAATTGCACAATTACAATAATCACAAAAAAATCTGCTCATGTCACAAACGCATGAAACCCTGAAAACTCTTTCTCCCTCAAATCAGATGACGTCATAGGACAGGACCTGATTGAGCAGATGATCAGTGCCGAGGCCGAGTCGCGGCCCTCCACCGCCTGTGTGCTCAAACATCCGTTCTTCTGGAGCCCCGAGAAGCAGCTGCTCTTTTTCCAGGTGTGTTGGCCATGGAGACACAAATCAAGGCTTTTTTTAACGACTACTTGTCATTACTTTATGGTTTAAAAATTCCTATTTTTTCTGATAAACACAGAGCAAAAAAATGTGCAAACAAGGGTCTGAGTGTGTTTGTGTGCGTTGGTACGTAGGACGTGAGTGACCGAATAGAGAAGGAACCAGCAGACAGTCCGATCGTGGTCAAACTGGAGACTGCAGGGAGAGCAGTGGTTCGAACCAACTGGAGGATGCATATCTCTGTGCCGCTGCAGACAGGTACACGCATCGCATCACTGCACTGTTTGCACCTGTGTGACACATGACCACATGACGAAGCCCATCAAAATGGTCTGTAATCTCCCTGTGTACGTTGCAGACTTGAGGCGGTTCAGGACATATAAAGGGAACTCGGTCAGAGATCTGCTGAGAGCCATGAGGAATAAGGTCAGCATGCTTTACTGGAACTTCTTCTATTTATTTGACACAAGTAGTCACGCTTTGACACGTGTATGTTGACGCGTTTACAGAAGCATCACTACCACGAGTTGCCACCGGAGGTGCAGGAGACTCTCGGCGAGCTGCCCGAAGGCTTCGTCAGCTACTTCACCTCACGCTTTCCACGGTTACTGATGCACACACACGCTGGTCTGCACATCTGCTCCCACGAGCGACTGTTTCACCCCTACTATCTACCCCCCCACGCCAAATAGCAATAACACGACCCTGCACATTATACTCTGTACACACACTTGATGTACAGAAAGTGCCCCTTTATTGCTTTTGTAAAGCCCGCACTGTTTTTTTTGGTACAGTGCTGTGAAAAAGTTTTTATAAGGCTTGAGTTGTTTTATAGATTCCTTTTTATTTTACTGCAGCTGTTGATCGGGAAACGGTTTTAAGATTAAAGTAGAAAGTACGCTCCTCCACTAAAGCTGCATACTTTATTTATATTAATAATAAACAATGTTTTTGAACTACATCTTGACTTGTAACTCCATCAGAATTTTTGTATTCAATTAAATGCAATAGTTCATCAATGTGTGTTTCCTCTAAACAACTACTGTAGAAAAACAATTCTTAGTTTCAGGTGATTTTACACAAATTATAACAGAGTTATGACTATTATATTCCATTTCTGCTAATAGATCTCCCAAAATGCGACACACTGATCCTTTCAACGTTTGTTTTTTAAATTTACTGGCTAATTAATAGAAAGACAAAACAAAAGGAGAGAGAGGGGTATGACATGCAACAATTTTAAAAGTTTGTCTAAAACTTAGATCATGTTATTTAATATTACATTAAACTAATAGGAACATGTCATTTATTTTATGATGATATTCATTTGAAATAAATGAAGAAGAAAAACCCGTCATAACAGATGTTCAGGCGTCAAATGCACTCTGGTTTGGTTCACACGAGCATATTGCGCAAGGTGACGTTATTAATAGCTCTGGAGTCCAGATTAAACAGCTCCACAAACCATATGCGAGGTGCACAAACTTTGTCACAGCACTGTAGGTAACACAGACACTGGACTACAGGTTTTTATAAGAGATGAAGCTTGTGTTGCTGTTCCAAGGCCTCATGTCATAGAATACATCTCTGCTATCCTTTGTACCAGCTAAACAGTTCCGTTGCTGCTGTGCTTCTCTCAGCTCCTCTGTAGGAAGTGCCAAAGACTCCACAATATTTGCTTTGCCGTTTGTTTTTATGTATTTGATATGTGTGTCCGAATGTAGCGACACTGACTGAAGAATGTACTGCGCCTCGTTTCTCACTAAAAGCAGTACATTGAAGCGCAATAGTCAAATATCATTGGCTCTGTTAAAACGTGGGCGAGTTCTGGGACAATCGGATTGATCAGGAATGTGTGCAGGCGATAATGCAACAATGGCAACTACTTCATTTGCCAATTTCATTTAAATGTATCGATATTTTCAACAGAAATGCAATGTATTTCACCACTCCTGAATGTTGGCATTGCTTGAGCTTTTGAGCCTCTTTTCAAATGACACTAAATGCTCTCGGAGATATGTGAAGTATCTCCCTGTAACTACTGGACGAAGGCTGTTTTCATTGGTCTGCAGTAGAATGAATGATGAGGAATCCAAACTTTTGTACTTTTTTGTGAATGAGTGAATTGAACTGATGCTTTGGGTGTGCCAGAGAATTAATAAATCAAGTGTTGTTAGTTTGTAAATTAAAAAAAAACTGGAAGAGAAGGTTTTTTTTGGTCTTTACTCTTCTTAATGGGTTCATGTTACTTGAAAGAAGAAAGTGACAAACATTTGATTGACTTTATTGTTGGACAAATGTAGAGTATGAGACAATGGGTAAGACTTGACAGTACAACTTAAAATGCTTACTTGGGGGGGGGGGGGGGGGGTCCTGCAGAACATGAACACACAACTTTAGACCAGTTTTGATGATTTCACATGAGAGATTTCTGCTTTTGTTTGAGCTTTTTCTGGTGGGAAGGACGGCTGGGTTGGAAAAATATGATTTATGATAATCAGGATTTAGAAAAATTTGAATCACATATAATGAGAGAGGTGTTTTTTTTTTAAAAAACAGATTAGCTGAATCTTTTTTGTGTTAAATATTGATAATAACTAATCACCCCCCCCCCCCCAAACTTTCACTTTGATTGTTGCTTATTATGAATATTTGATATTAAACAGAAATACTTTTGATTAATATGAATATTTGCCCGTCTAAGAGACCTTTTTATATTTAATCAGGTGAGTCATTAAGAACAAATTATTATATACAATAGCGACCTGGCTTTTAAAATGTACAATATTAGATTCAATATTTATGACATCAAATTACCATAAATATATGAAATCACAATACAACATTTAAACTGGAGATTTTGTCAGGACGTGATATCAACTGCATGCTAGTTAACAAATACTGTAAGTATTGTCTGTAACCGTTGTACGAAGTCCAGTTCTACATTGTTCAGTTTGACTTTTTTCCTCTGGTTAGATAACATGTCTCCACTTTCTCTTCTCGCCCTGGAGGTTTAGTTTAGACATGGCCGTTAGTTTTAGCCGACTGTGCACTCGAAGGATAACACTTCTTACCTCATCCGTTAGCTTCAGCTGACAAAGATGCATGAAATACTGCACTCACAACAGAATATTCAGGTGTCTTGGGCCGTGTTACAGTAGAGTTGCTACAGGATTGACTAGATTTGATTAAACTCATATTTCACAGTGATCAACGGTAACCAGGAGATAAATGAAGGTCTTAATTGCGAAGATGTGTACTATAGTTGTCTCACCTAATTGCAGCCGGTTATTTTCATCAGGTGGAGAGAAAAACCTCACGCTGTTAGTGTTGAACTGTAAGAATAATGGTGTTTGCATGTAATTGAAAGAGTAAATGATGCATCAGTAATGATGCACTCTGAGACAGTAATTACACTACGTGAGACTTGACATTTTAAATCCCATCTTTTTTTCTTCTCTAGACCGTAAAACAACCGCTTTAACACAATCCGAGTGTACTTTCCCTCCTGCCAGCCAGATGTCAAAGACTCTTTAACAGCTGGTTTTATATTTACACATTCATTTAAAACCCACTAATTCATGACATGAGACTGTATTGAACAATAGCGGCCTGATGACCAGGATCAATGCTGTTCAGTTTGATCAGAAACGAGTCTGACTTACTCGTGATGACCGGTCACACATTCACTGACGGGAACACAGAGGAAAGTATGTTGAGTTTAGCTTTGAACGGGTCAGACGCATGTGATCTGTGAGTGCAGCCATGATGTATGATTGACTCACTCACAAACTAAATTGTTCAATCTGGATAAGTATATTTATACAGAAAACATGTCAAGGAATTGATTTTGTCGCCAGAAATCCCAAGTATTAGATTAGGTTATTTTATTTCAATGTCTTTATATTTTATGTGCTCCTCATGCATTTGCTATTTAATTGTAGTTTATCCTCTAGTCGTTCCTCTATTTGGTAACTGTTAACTATAAAATCATGAGGGGTTATTTTTATTGTTTTTGTAAATGAAATGTACCAAACAATTACTTTAATACTTTAGTGTTTTTTTTGTTTTTTGAGTTTGACAGGGAGTGCAGCATCACTGTAATTACAATGTTAAAGTGCATTGCTCGTGTTACACCAGCAGAGGGAGACGTGTGCCTTTCTTGTAAAGCGTGAAAGTGTGGAGGAGGAGATGGACAAACAGTGGGTTTAACTGTTTAATCTATCGTTTACATAAATTCAATTTAATTGTTGTAAGAGGCATAAAGTAAAAGTTTTGCGATTATGTAAGCACGCATGTGTAGTTGTGCTTATCGTCATCTATCTGTTGTGCTCATTAACAAGCAATCTGCCCTCGAGGCTCTGCTGCAAAAGAGAAAACACATCCTGCAGAGCCGATTAGATGCCAGACATCACAAAGTTGATTCCACTGTCAGTGTGAACTAAAACAGAAGTGGCTTAATGACGTGACGGCCTGCGGTCCAGTGATGTGTCAGGGCCAAATCATCAGCTAATGAACCTCTAGTTGTTTATACTTCACTGTATGATTCAAACGTTTGGTTAGCTCCCACCCTGTGTGTGTGTGTGTGTGCGTGTGTGCGTGTGTGCGTGCGTGTGTGTGTCTCAGGGCCAGAAACCGAAGGAGTACTTTGGCTCATTATTAAATATCAGAGTTCAGACGTAGGTCCAATCAAAACAGCCTTAGGGGAAACATCAGCTTAACCAAAGTCATGAGACCAGATTCATTCGCACACATGCAGGCGTGTACACACTTAGACCCTCTCTCTCACACACACACACACACACACACACACACACACACACACACACACACACACACACATTGCTATACAGATAAGGTATAGTGTGCTGGCACTCAAGTCTTCGTATACTGGACTAGTCAACATTTCTTATTTCAGTTATACCTCTAACGTCTATTAATCCTCTGTAATAATATTAATACAGACTTCAAATACAGAAAGGCTACATCTTAATATGTGTGGGCTTGCTGACTAAGCAACCGGCTTCGGTTAGTATTACAGTGAGGTCTTGCGTAATAGAGATCGTTGCCAGGTGATTGCCACAATGACGTTGCTAGATGTTTCAAATTTAGGTTTTGCTCGGTGGTCGTTCAGTGTCCCGGCATGATATACAAGGTTGTTTTGTGGTGGTTCGTTGTGTGTTTAAAGGTGTCTGCTAAGGGATTTCTACGTTTTTTTTGGGGTGGTTGCAGGTGTGTTAATAAGAAGTTAATGCGTTTGTGTTTCAAGTTTTCTGTGTGTGAACAATGTAGCTTTAAATCCAAAGACATTGATTTATTGCACACATAAACAATATCTGGCTCATCAGCACAGGGACCTTTTGGTGTACAAATAATGAGATTTAAAAAAAAGTAGCTTTCAGTAAAATGCGGTTACATTTACATGTAACAATAACCTCTACAATATGAATAAATCACTTCATGAACAATACATTATTTTAATGAAAATCAATGTGTGTCAGTAAAGCACATTGAATCAAACCATCCTGTTTTGTTGAGGACCATATATTTAATTGAACACACTCACACACTTATATAGGCCACACATAACACACACACACACACATGGTGCGGTGCAACTTGAGGACAAAATGTCCTGGGTCTCTCTGCCTCTATAAACGAAGGCTTCCTCATGTTTCAGAGACCACTGGGGATATATTTTTCTGCTCCCTGCTTTTCCCCTCTCATCTCCTTTGTAGGATACCGCGGGAGGCTGGTTTGGGTTTCTCTGATCTGTGTGTGTGTGTGTGTGTGTGGGTGGGTGTAGAGGGAGGGAGGGAGGGGGAGACTGAAACAGGCGGAGGGATGTCGTTCTTACAGTCTCTCCATTTTGGGATCAGGACAGGAAGTGGGCTCAACAGAGGAAACATGACCTCTCTCCCTCCCTCCCTCCCTCTATCCTCTTACTTTTTTCTTGTGTTCTCTCTTCCTCCCTTTGTCCGTCCCTCCCCCAGTCCGTGCCTTCCCACTCACTGGGTCATTTCTGCCTTTTTTTTGGTTGCAGAGATCCCGTACACGCTGTTTGTGTGTAGACCTTGAATTGCATTCTACTCGCTTCCTGTGTAAGTAAATCTATGCTAACCAGTGATTTCTAAAACAACGCTAACACTCTGGTCTAGTTGTTTCTGGGCTCCCTCCCTCTCTCTTGAGACGTGCAGTCTGTTATGTATCAGAGCTCCTCTGATTAAAAGCCAAAGCAAAGGTCAGACTCTGCTGGGTAACAGAGATACTGCCAGACTTCAGCTTTGCTGTTGTGCCCAGCGGTGTGATGGCTCGAGCTGATGAGCATCATATTACATTATGTGGAATGAAAGCCAATACGGTGAGCCTGCAGGCTTTACATCAGTACTCATCAACTCTCTGCTTTCTGGCTTTGCAAGAGGGCATCTCATATTCATAAAAACTGCCCCGGGACATTAGAAAAGCAATACTTGAATTTATTTTTCCTCGAACTCAAAACATTATTATTTTTTTTTTTATTAATCCTCTGATTTCTCCCTCCTCTCTTCTAATCTTTCAACCACTTTCCAACACAGAAAGGTTTGACCTCTTGCTTTGCCGTATACACACTCAAACACACGCAGACGCCCACACTGAGAAAATAAAGAAACAGCATGTCAGCAAACGGCAGTGTATTTCACCACAGAGCACAAAGCCAAGGCACTGGGAAACAAAACAAAACAAAAAAAACCCCAACAAAAGCAGAAGACCTCCCTCTTCTCATTCTGCTCGCCTTTTAACGGTCTGCTGTTCATTTTGTTTGTTTCATTTTCCCAGACGTTTTTTCCTTTCTGGTTGTTTTCTCTCGGACGCATCCAGTGCAATGACGACACTTACAAAAAACAAAACAAAAAAAACGTGCGTGAGTGGTAAAGGTAGGTTAGTTAACGACAAATGTTACAGCAACGTTACAGTTACAGTGATACTGTTAGACAGAGTGGTGTTTGTATTGTCCGGTTACCACCTTACACACAGTGTCAGTCAAATACTTACAGTATTCTATGTACAAGATGTATGAACATGCACAAAAAGGGCCTTAAGTCACTATGCAAACACACACAAATACATACAAATTACACAGTTTAATACAGTATTATAATAATAAGGCGTGTGGAAGTGCTCATGATCCGCCTCATTCCCCTCGAGGCCATTTGGACTTAATACTCAGTGTGGGAGGAGCAGCCCAGCTGTGTCCTACTGCTGCGTACCAAAGCATGCAAATGTTGGGAATCAAACATTTTCTTTTCATAAATTCTCCGCTTGACGACATAAACTGATTGGAAGGATATGGGTTGAAAGGATTCTGGAGATGCATGTTTCTGGTTGGCTGGCAGGTACTCATTAAAATCATATAACAGGACATCTGAGACAGAGTTCTGATCAACAGTTTAACCACCAAACTGCAAGTAAACATAGCAACAGTACTATTTCTTTATGCTACATTACCAGCTGACTGTCACTGGTGAAATAGGGCTGCACCTAGTGATTACTTTCATTACTTATTAATCTCTTAGTTATTGTTTTTAGGCCAAAAGCTGTAGACACGCAACATCAAGACACACACACAGAATAGCCACTTTATTAGGTACACCTTTCTAATTCTTGGTAGGACCCAGAACAGCCTGCATTCTTTGAGGCATGCACTCAACAAGGTGCTGGAGACAATGTACCTGATAAAGAGGCCACTGAGTGTGTTATCAACTTAGAAAGTTGATATGAAGAGTGTTTTAGAGAACGTTTATAGTCGTGTTTCTGGTCTCAACCAACTCTTGAGGAACATATCTGCCTCTTTAGCTGCTAGATGCTCCACTGTGTTCACCAGCTAACTGCTAGCAGTGTCTGTCGGTTGTTTGGAGCTGGACAGGTCGTGTGAAGTGGGTTTGAGGGAACTAAGTTGCCGGCTGTAAAACCAAAACATTGAGCTGAAAGACGCTAAACCGTTCTATAAAGTTTAGGGCGATAATTCCCTGTGGGTTCATCGCTAACAACGACCCCTTTCACATTAAACAGTCTTTTTTTTTTTTTTGCGTTGTTGAACAGCTTTAAAGCGTCAGAAAATAGTAAACGCAATTTCCTACAGCCAACGTCTTTAAATGACTTGCTTCGCCCAACAAACAGTCCAAAATTCAAACACAATGATACAACACAGGAAAAAACAGCAAACTGTTGCATTTCAGAAGCTGGAACCAACATGATCAAAAATGTTGCTGACTGACTAATCGATTAATCAAGTAGCTGTTGCAGCACCAGACCGAAACATCCAAACGTTGTAAAAACGTTTTTTTTCTATGGTAACTCGAAGGTGTATAGAAAGTACCAGACTCGGTGCAGGAAAGAAACTGATTGTGTATAATCTGCGTAAGTGTTTTTGTTCAATCTGGTGTGTTTGACTTGTTTTGTGCTAATCTTCTTGGCAGAATTCCCACCGTGACTGCTACAGAAGTCCAAAATGGCCGCCAGCAACATGGTAACTAGGTCATTTACAGTTCAACCCTGTGATTCTCTGCTCTTCCCTTCACGTTTACAGAACACAAAAACTATTAGTGTAGCCGCATACCAGAGCCTTCTAGTAAAGGGGATACTTATCATATACCTCAAGTTAAGTCTAGGCTATTGTGGTACTTTTACTGGGATGTTGGCGGGAAATAGAAGAAAGGCAGTGGGGATAGAGATGGGCCATAATTCAAGCAAGACCAGGAGCTGTGTGTTTCTTCAAACTAAGAAGAGTCTCTAATTTGACCGTCTCCCGTTTCTGCTGGAGACGGAGGAGACGAACAGTCCGTCTATTGTGCCACAGAGGAGAGTTGTAGGATAGGACTTGCTATCTGCAGCTGTTCATCTCTTGTATGATGGCGGGAGTAATAAACACAAGAGGTAAAGATAGGCAGCGCAGGAGAGAACAGGGAGCATGAGAGAGAGAGACTCATCTTTTTTTTCCTCTGTTAAAGTTCACTGACAGGAACACTTGTGCAACCTTATCACATAACACAGCATATGACCAGTATGAGCCCAAACCCTCACCCCTCTCCCTCTGTCACGTGGACACTAGGACAAGGCATTCTTCAGCACGCTCTTAACTTTCCTAAATCCTTCCTGCCTCCTGCTTTTAGCTCACCCAGCTTGATCCTGCCTCATCTCACCCGGCAGCAGTCTGACTTTTATGTTTAGTGACAGGGTTGTCAATAGTCATATATTCTAATATATATATATATATATATATATATATATTAGAAAAAAAACACTTTCAGTGCTCATGTCATGTAGTTGGTGCTTTTCTCTATTTTTCTCTTCTTTTGTTAAAAACATTTTCTAACCTGTATATGAAGGCGAGAACACCACAGCTACAAGGAGGTGACTGTCTTTCCAGCACACACACACACACACATTCATACAGGTTATATTCAGGGTCTTGTCCTCTACGACCCTCACAGTTTCCACAGGGGCCAACAGGTCCAGAGTCACGTCGGGGCTCCACAGGTTCAGAGTTCAGTTAAATCCCCCCGACTCCTCCACAGGTCAGTGTTAATGGGCTGCTGCGTCCTTCCAGGCCCCGGATTCACGGCTGGTTTCACAGTTTACAGTCAAGAGAAGCCGTCGTCTGCAGCGCCGAAGGTCACTGCAGCATGATATCTTTGAGGTTTTCCTGCAGGATGGTGTCCTTGACGGCGTGAAAGACAAAGCGGATATTTTCTGTGTCCACCGCAGTGGTGAAGTGGTGGAAGAGCGGCTTCCCCCGGTTTCTCCTCTTGCGGCTGAACAACTGCACCAGGAACGCCTGGAAGGAGCAGAGCAGGGACACTTTAGTAACCGGAGAGAAAGTCGATCTCTCTGCAGGGTTACCAGGTTTCTCATCTGCTTTTTTACATGTGCGCATGACAAAGACTTCAGACAGAGAGAGTTTTAACTGTGGGGCAGCAGGATGACCGCTCAGAGATTATTAAAGGTAACAATACATCCTCATATACAGAATATTACCATTCAAATAAATAATAATAACTAAGTAAGTTTCTGGAGATGAGCCATTTGCACTGAAAACAAAAGCCATGCGGTGTCTTCTTGTCTCCTCTCACTGCACCGTCGCCCCCTCACAAACACACTCCCCTAATAGTTCAGTCAGGAGGCCTTGTATTGGGTTACTACTACATTAAAAAAACAAAAAGAAGTGAATCCCAAGCTATGGAATGACCTGCTGCGTGAATGCTGCAATCCAAAACATCGTGACCCACCATCCTCACTTCGTTTCATCAGGTAAGTCTCATCAGAGGAGGTGATGTTCCAAAATATCTTGCAAACTGAGTGAGTTTGAGAGTGAAACTCCACAGGGCTTGATTAACTCCATGGTGTGGCACCTTTTTCTACTTTTGAACTGATCTGTATTTTTGCGGTTGAGCACCCAATTGGAACGCACACTTGCTGTCTTTGTTTGGATTACTGTAAACGCACTGATGAACGAGAGCCTGTGTTTGTGTGTAAAGTGTACTCGCTCATATCCGTAATGTATGCGTGTGAGTGTATGAAAGCACACCTGGATCATAAACCTATAGGAGGAAAATAAGAAGCAGCGGCAAAATAACGATCAGCAGAAATGAGTTTGATGCCTCATAATGTTTGACAACATTAAAAACCTCTTTGTTTGCAGTGTGTGTGTGTGTGTGTGTGTGTGTGTGTGTGTGTGTGTTTACCTGTACATCCTCTAGCCTGCGTGGGTCCCCTCTGAACTCTGGGAAGTTCTTGCGGATGTCCACCGTGCGGATCTTTTCCACCAGCAGGTCTGTTTTGTTGAGGAAGAGGATGATGGACACGTTGAGAAAGAGCTTGTTGTTGACGATCGTCTCAAAGATATTCATGCTCTCCACCAAACGGTTTGTCCTTCGATCCTCCATCAAGACCTGGAATCGGACGTACGTACACACACGCACACAATTATCCTTTGTTTTTTTCCAGGTTTTATCAGAGCACCAATTAAGGATTCAGTCTGTTGATGTGAACCGGAGCCACGGCTGAGGGAACAATCAAGTTCCCTCAGCCAACCACAAAGAGAGCTTTGTGTAAATCTCAAATGCTGTCTCTCTGATGCTTCTTGTCCAATTTATAATTGTTAAAGTCAAGAGAATATTGATCAGATTGTCTGAGTAACTTCATACAGACATCGGCGTTACATGATCGGAAATGTGCTTGAGCGTTACCTGATCGTACTCTGACGATGAAACCATGAAGAGTATCGATGTGATCCCGTCAAAACACTGGAACCACTTCTGCCTCTGGGACCTCTGCCCCCCGACGTCCACCATCTTGAAAGGGATCTTCTTGATGACGAAGTCGTGCTCGACGATGCCTTTCGTCGCCTTCCTCGCAAACAGAATGTCCTGCTTGTTTGGGATGAAGTTCTGAAAAAGAGGAGACAAAACATTTTGTTAAGACGCTGCAAGAGGTGAAGAAATTCAAAGTGCACTTGAGATTTGTCGAGTCACTGTGACTCACCAGTTGACCAATACGATCCAAGTTATCCAGGAAGTATTTGACCGACTCGCTCTGCAGGCAGGAAGAAAAGAAAATTCATTACAGAATGCAAAATGAAACTCATCACAGGTGTAAAACAACCCGTCCGGATCAAATTGAACCATGGTGCGGTTTGTTTCTAGTGTGAAGCATTCTTTGGATGGGTCTGACTAATCATAGGAAGTGCTGGCAGGCCAGCCTACAAACCAATCAATGATATTAAAAACCTCAAACCAAGCCAGAAATCTAGGTGTAGTTATGGATTCAGACCTCAACCTGAACAGCCATATCAAGACAATTACTAAATCAGCCTACTATCACCTGAAGAATATATCAAGGATTAGAGGATTTATGTCTCAACAGGATTTGGAAAAACTTGTCCATGCATTTATCTTCAGTAGACTGAACTACTGTAACGGTGTGTTTACAGGTCTCTGTAAAAAGTCAATCAGAACGCTGCAGCTCGATTCCTCACTAAGACCAAGAAAGTGGATCACATCACTCCAGTTCGGAGGTCTTTGCACTGGCTTCCTGTCCAACAAAGAATTGACTTTAAAATCCTGCTGTTGGTTTATAAAGCACTGAATGGTTTAGGGCCAAAATACATCTCTGATCTGCTGCTACCTTATGAACCATCCCGACCCCTTAGGTCGTCTGGGACCGGTCTACTTTCTGTTCCCAGAGTCACAACTAAACACACAACTTTTCTCTTGCCTTATGTTTTGATGCTTTTAATGGTTTTATGTGAAGCACTTTGAATTACCTTGTTGTTGAAATGTGCTATACAAATACACTTTCCTTACAGGGAGATGCAGCTCATGTAGGTGATGACAACATGAAGTCATGTAGAGATACCGGATCAAATGAGGGCTATAATTTAACAAAACATCAGCCTTTGATCAGACTTTCAGATGTAAAACGTACCCCTGTCATCAACCCAACTAAAAAGAACCAAATTAAAACACTTAAACCTAATATTAGAGCATTTTATTTAATGTATTTCTTTTTCATTTGATTCACATTTCATGGACGCAGTCGTACTGTGGTTATTGAGTTAATAATACATCAATCCATAGCTTCTTCCCAATCGGATAAAAAGGACAGAATGCATGTAACCAACGTCACCAACCATAATCACATCAGTCTCATGATTTAACTTGCACACTCTGCTACTTGTAAAGCTACTTTCATGAACGGCATCGACTCACAGCACAGTATTGTGAACCAAAGTGAGTCAAGTGACATAACCGATCATTGTGTTTATGTGACCCATAGTTTTCAGTGTGCTTGTTAGCATTGCCACAGAAACAGACAGGATTCTCCGAAAGTCCTTTAATCTGACATTAGAGCCGCACTAATCAATAGTCCTACATTAACTATGGAGTGATTTCAAAGGAGCTTCTTGGAGTTACAAACCTGCATCCGACTCTGTAGATCTAATTATTTGTTTTTTCTGGCCCACTAACTCCACTAACTCTCTCATGAACCTGCTGTACCCTGCGTGTCCGGCACGAAATAGCAGGCATGAGCGCCTAGCTGGTGAACATAGTGGATCATTTAGCCGCTGAAGAGACAGATATTTGTCTCAGGAGTTGGTGGAGACCAAAACAGAGGCAAAAAATGAGTCAGAAACACGACTCAACATCTGCTGGTTGTGTAAATAGGCAACTGTTTGTGATAATATTTCAACCTGTTAGTATCCAAAAAACAATGAATGCAGCTTTAAGATTAATGAAACTCACAAAGACTCGATATTAAAACATACCTCGCGGTTTGGATCATATCAGGGTTTATAATCACGGATCAGATCAGCAGATTTATCATATATAACTTTTAGAGATGCTGATACCGATTGCTGATCGTCAAAGAAAAATCATCTCAACAACCCAGAAGTCAGTGCAAACCATCAAAAGTTCTAAATGTTATTATTGTTATAGTCATCTGTAGTTGTTACTTGCATGAAAAACACACAATTTAAACTATTACGAAATATAGGATTGTATTTTTGTAGTTTTTGTGACTTTACGAGAACTTTACTTCCAGGACATGACGAAGACGGTTCTGATTTCTGTCATTAAACATGTTCGCAACAACAACACACCAGAGATTATGTTATAATTTCTAAATTAGATTTTTCATGCAGCAGTTGTGCTGAAAATCAATTAGCAGATTCTGGAAACTTGACACGTGTAATCGCATCACAGTGAACATAGAGTCGGCATTCATTTCTACAACTGCTTCGCTGTTGTTGACCGGTAATGTGGTTTATCATCAGTCTGATCTTCCCTCTAATGGATTACAAGGCGGCTAATTGATTTTCGTACTGTTTTGGAAATGAATGGAAACCAGTGGGCGCCTGAAACAAACAGCAAAGGTGCACTTGGTTTTCTGAAGCACAGCAGCATGATTAGCAAAATGGTTTTCATGTTCATTTGTAGTGAATGTGCTGAAACTGAAGCTTAATTCTTCTTTACACTTGTGATTTCTGACAAGAGTTAAAACCTGAATCTCTCTTAAACACACACACACACACACACACACACACACACACACACACACACACACACACACACACACACACATTCAACAGGAAACAGCTGTGTGTGTGAAAACAGTGGGGAGAGACATGGGGGAGGGAGGGATTAGCGAGTCAGACAGAACCCAGTTACAAAGTCTTTTTAGCACACACACACACACACACACACACACACACACACACACACACACACACACACACACACACACACACACACACACACACACACACACACACACACACACACACACACTTGAGCCTCACTACAGTTTATCAGTATTCCCCTTTAAACCAAAAACTTTGTAGATTTTTCGGTTCCTGTCACACTGATCGAACAGAATCGGTGAAAACTCAGTTAAATCCATCTCTGTCGGTCCCTGACATGCCGCGTAACAACCAGGAAACGCGACCCCCGTGCGGGTGAGATGTGACCCTGTGACCCCTCGCCGCTGACCTACAGTGTCACAGCAATAGGAAACACAAAGCCGAGGGACTCTGATTGGTTGAGCTGGACGTGAACAGGAGGAGGGGCTGGTCGGAGGGAAAAGCAGGCAGAGGGGAATTCCCAGAGATGAAGGGATACGCAAACACAGACAAGAGACACACACACACACACACACACACACACACACACACACACACACACACACACACACACACACACACACACACACAGATCATTTCCACAGATGCTTTTACTGCCATCAGCAGAAATGAAACAGCCTGAACATTGATGAAGTGGAGGCATCAAACTAAATATCAAAATGAATGAATTTTATGAGGCCATGGATGAGTTTTAGTCCCTTGTAATGCAGATCTATAACTTGTAAAACTGTGTGTGTGTGCGTGTGTGAATGTGTGTGTGATTGAGTAAGGCTAGAGGAATGTCTCCATTCATGGTGTGTATGGGCAGATTAGGGGCTTTATTACAGCAAAGACCTGAATAAGCTCACATTGTGTGTGTGTGTGTGTGTGTGTGTGGCCACAGGTATATGTGTGCCACTTGTGTGTGTGACTGGGTGTGCCACGATTGTTTGACTGCTGCAGTCGTTTCACTTCAAACGCTGATGTATTTTAATCATTAACTCACTGAACATAGTAAAACGTAAACATCTCTGGCTGTAACTATCAACTCTTTTTTATTATGGATGAATCTGTTGATTATATCTCATTCATCATTTAGTCTATGAACGTTTGTTCCCTAAAATGGCTGAAACGAAATCAATTTGAAAATTTGAAAGTATTCAGAGCTCATAAGAAAATTAAAAAAATTTCATTAAATGCTATAAAAACTCAATACTTTGATTGAATAATCAATTAGTCAACTAATTGTTTCGGCACAATACTATTCATACATGTATGTGCATGTTGTATGTTAGCTATAAGTGTGAATAATAATTATATAATTGGACTTAATTGCTGTTGATTGGATAACTTGTTGTAGTTTGTAGTTGCGACAATCATCCCGATCAGTAACGACAACATCGTACAAGTTAATTGCTGAAATCTGGGACAAAATATCACTGAAAGAAGTCCGAACTGGTAAAGCAGGACCAGTCAAACATTCAGACTGGTTTTAAACAAACCTCCAGGTTTATCTGGAAGAGAGAAAACGAAGGCGAACAGTAAAGTCATGACTAAAACTGTCCGTTGTAAACATCCATCGGTTTACAGACCGACTTCCTGGTTCAACTTTGACCTACTGGACTTTTTATACTGGATTACAATCATCTGGCAAAACTGCGTGTGTTTCTTGACCAGATGCACTTTGTTGTGCTGATGTGGATGAGACCCAAATTGTAATAAATCCCAAATGTATCCTTCAATACATATGCTGTATCATATGCAGTTGTTATGGGAACATAAGCACACACTTGAGGATGCTCGGAAATAACAACCAAGAGACACAGATAAATACTTTTCCACTCTGGGAACACTTGTAGATAAATTTACATACTGTAAATACAGAAGAGCTAATGTTAACTCATGAAGTGCAGCAGCAGAGACTTCCAGGATGAAATCTTATATCGTCGACCATATGGGGGTGTGTGTGTGTGTGTGTGTGTGTGTGTTTCAGCATTTATAGCCTCTTTACATCTTTATGGGGCTTCAAAGTCCCCTATACAGTATACAGTCTTTACTCATACCTCCTTTGTTCAGGATGCCTGTGCTGCTGAAGACAACAGCAACAGTTTACTGTCACAGCGTGATATACAGCCTTGTTTTCGTCAAGCAGCAGAGGTTTTGGTGTTTATGTCATATCTAACTGCGCGTTATCTGGGTGTGGTGGGATCCCGGAACGAGTAAACAAAATCCTTGCTTTTCGGTTAGTTGGTTTTTTTCTCTCACTATCTCCACTTGTCCTCCAGTGCTCTTCTCTACTCTCCTCTCTTTCTTCCTCTCACCAGTCTCTCTCTCTCTCTCTCTTTTTGTTTCCTCC
The DNA here is from genome assembly GCA_032191485.1 of Leptoclinus maculatus. Taxonomy (NCBI): domain Eukaryota; kingdom Metazoa; phylum Chordata; class Actinopteri; order Perciformes; family Stichaeidae; genus Leptoclinus; species Leptoclinus maculatus. Next base: position 21,816,710 of record JAVDOI010000009.1, read on the forward strand.
CTGTCAGCCGGTGGCTCAGCTCCAGCCCTGCCTGGGAAAAGCTGACTGTGGTATCCCCGGAAAACCTCTCAGAGAGCGGAGAGAAGGGGGGGGGGGGGGGGAGAGCGTCTAACTCAGCACATTTACTCCACAGTAGACATTTTTGTTTTTCTTTCTTTGAAAAGGATACGGCTGGTGTGTTCTATATTTCTCTTACTGTCAACTAATCCCACGAAAACACCAAAACCATCAATGCGTTAGCCAAAGTCTCAATACTTTCCAGTTTCCAAACTCTTGTCCGTGACAAACTGCGATGAAATTTGACACATATCGAAAGAAACGTAAACACAGAAAGCAGTCGCTGGGTTAGCCGTCTGCTCATGCCGCCGTGCGTACGTTTCATTGATTATGCGTGTGTGCACGCTGGACGAGTAGTTTAATGACTCGAGGTTTCTTTAAATTTCAAGAAAAGTAATGCTGTTTACACGACAAGCGACAAAATCAAGAACGCGTGGTCAGCTACATTGTCGGCGGGTCACCTTTGAATAGTTGCTCAAGAGCTTGTTGATGTAACGATGTCGTTAAATAACACTGGGAACTGGCTAATGGCCTTTTATTTTGAAAGGGCCCTACCCATTGAGCCACGGCCGCCCCGGCTTTTCATACACAGACAACACTTGTTCAGTTCCTTGTTGGTTTGTAGTCTTTCCATGGAATAAGTTGACAGTAAGAAAAATAAAAAACATCACCACCCTTATCCTTTAAGCCAGGACAATGTCTGCGAGCCTGTGCCGCTGTACCGCACCAGCTTTATCATACAGCTACTCCTGATTAGACAAGGTCTGACCTAAAGCTGTGCACGGACATCTCACACACACACACACACACACACACACACACACACACACACACACACACACACACACACACACACACACACACACACACACACACACACACTTACAGTATGTTAAGTGAGAGGGAGACGGAAGTGGCTTCTGTCTGACTCCAGATAGTTTTGCCACTGATAAATGTGTAACAGGGTAAAAGGTCAAACGCACAGCTCTGGACAGAAAGTAGAGCGGCTGTGTCACTTCCAATGACGCTGAAAATAAACTAGCTGCAACATCCGATACAAACTGCACTGACAACAAGACCAGCTGGTGATGCAGAGACGCTGTGAGACGTTCGCCGTGTTGACACTGAATGATCATCCATGACATTCTGTTGAAACGTTACGCGTCATAAACGGTCTGTCTGGCCTTTCACGGCATATTTGTAGGCACTTAAACAGTTACTTGTAAAACTAAGTGGTTCTCCAGCTGTTTCTGCTGTTATGTTTCATAACGATCTTCAAACTACAGTAAGTGGCTGCTTTAAATAAGCCTGTTAATAAGTTTGTTTGGTTACCGGCAGAGAAAGAGTTGGTGTAAAGCAGCGTTAGGTAATCTTAGTGTGCAGGAGAGTTTTATGGAAATGTTGAAGTGCCCTCTCTCATGCACGCTAAATCACCTCTTTCACTGCCATTGGCCCAAATTCAGCGAAAAACCCGCCCTACTCTGCCTTTGATTGGCTAGGACTCGTTGCCAGAATTTAAGTTTATTGCTGATTAACAAGATTGGTGGACGGTTGGTAAGTTAATGATCTCAACTCAGATGTGGGTGTTTTCGTGAGGATGGCAGCCTTCTTGTATAGCGCTCTGGTATCTAATTACAATGTCCTGAAAATGGGAGGAAAATTTTTTTTTTTTTTTTTTTAATGTTGCTATATTTGTTGCCTATATGGATGGAATAAAATCACAGATATGTTGGAGGTTTGAATTTTGATGTGGCGTCATAATTAAACTACATGTTAAACCTAAATGTTATGTAACTCTTTCTAGATGTAGACATATTTATATGAAATAATTAAGCATTTCAATATTTCTTTAAACCAGCATTGATTGTTTTTTGGCCACTTGGCAGCATTGTAAAAAGCTGTAAACTCAACATTGACACACGTGGAGTCGTGTTTCTGGCCAATATTCACTCATCTTTTAGTTAGTTTAGTCTGCTTTGACCTTATTTTCCATCTATTCCACACGATTAGTGGTAAAAAAGAGGATCAGTAATGTGTGCAACCCACTGGTTTTGATCAGTATGTGTTTAATATATTAGGGTTAAAAGGGGAAAAGAACAACACTCTAATCTAAGAGCCGTTTGTTTCAGATTGTGTTCGGTGCAGCGTGGCAAATTAAAATCCACAGGGCTCCACTTCACCAACTCCATTTCCAGTCAAGAGGAAAATAATTACGTCTTTGTAAAGTCTCCAAACACAAAAACACGAGCGTGGTAACAATAAATACCTCCACAGGCTTCTCTCGGTGCAGTTCTCCTTCACTGTGACTTCTGTCTTTATTTCTGATATCATCCAGTGACTTCCTCTGAAGTTTTGAGCACATCACTTGTTATCAACTTTGTGACTCCTGGCGGTGGTAAGTCAGTTACTGTGCAGATATCTGTCAGTCTAGACTGCTAAACCCACACAGTGCCAGGTTTTTATTAAAGGTTATTTTTTCACAGCTCACAGCAGAGTGAGACAGAAGTGATGGAGAGGAATGATGGGTTACAAAGGCCCTGAGCTGTATTCAGTTGCACGATGTTATTTGATGTGCTTTAAGGACAATAGGTTAACTTTATTTACTTCTTTGGCACCACATTGACGCAGAAAAGGCAATATTACATTTTCAGCCTGAGAAACAAGTGGAGTCCTGATTAGTCATCCTGATATAGTTTTCTTTGGCTGCTGAGACACGTTAAATGTGAAGCATCAGCCAGTGAGTAATCTATGACTGATCATGACTCCTGGTCAGTGAATGAACCGGAGGCTGGTTTATAATACAGACAGTCATGGAAGATTATTTTTTAAATATTTTACCATCAATACATAAGTTTGGGACTTTCTATGTAGATACCTCAGAGCCTCAGACTGCTGCACGAGTCATTTAAGCACTTTTCAAGGCTTTTAAAAGCACAATAAGCATGATTTATCTAATTAAAAACGAAATGTATAGACTAATACAAAAACAATCCGACTCAGTCATCACATATGACCCACTAGAAGTGTGTGGAAATGTCTGCATCTGCAGAGACCTGCTACCCTCTGCCTGTATTCTCTTATTTTGTTGTGTTCGGGGCGTTTCTGGACGTCAACCTTTATAAAGATTTCGCGGCCAAGTGCCAGATTATAAGAGGAAGCTACAAACATGGAGGAAACAGCGCCGAAAAACACAAATACAGCCAACGACAACCGCACAAAGCTCGTTCCAAAACGAGAGTGAATCACATCGCTTAGCGACTTTCTTACTAGATTTAGCAACTTTTGGAGCTAGTTCTGCTTTTATCGGAAAAGAGTTGGTAACACTGGACTGGGTTTTTTCGGTAGGATATTTTTTTTAAATCTAGCGTACTGCTGCTAGTATCTAAAGATTACCAAACCTTACTTTGGGGTTGGTTTGCAATCGTTAAAATATTTATTCTTAAAATAAGTAGTTGAGTTTCAATGCAAGTTTTGTCATTTACAAAAAGAACCTGTCACAGTCATCCATCACTAAAAACTCTCTTTCTTTGCCACCAATCTAAAGCGTCCTAAAGATTCCAAACATACCAAATATGTGAATTTTGGTTGAATGTGTAAAAATTGAAGCACAAGACATCAATGGTGCATCAATGTCAACACTACATAGCCTCGACAAATCTACTCACCAGCTGGAACTCAGAGCGTCGTGCGTAGGCCTCCTGTATGCCGGCGTCGGCCCACAGCGCGCTCAGTGCCATCACGTACAGCTGAAACTCACTTGGCTCGACCCCCGAGCCGCCCACGCGTCCCTCCCACGACATCACCAGCATGCCCTGCTTCTCGTTCTCGCAGCTCTGCCAGGTGATGCCCAGCTTGTCCCGAGCGTCCACCAGCACACGCATGCCCTGCAGAGACACACAATCAGTGCACATACATGAGCCTCAATGTGGTGATGTGGTGCAACGGCTGCTTTTTTTTCTAATTCCAGCAATATTGTACAAATATTTCCTGACCACACGGAGGGGAAAGAAGAAAAAAAACAAAAAACGTCACACTGCATGTGCTGCTTCCAGGGAAAAAACGTTGACACAGTCTAGTGTTACTGGTAAACATGGAGTAACTTTAACCGTGCATGTGTCCAACACGCACGCTCAAACATGTGCATGTGTGGCTGCTGGTGGTTTTCTGTTCTGTGTGGGAGGTCTCCTGCTGAGTGATCAAACCAACACGAACACACACACACACAGATATTCAATGTTTTCTCTCTGCTTCTCCTTTTCTCATATATACGTCATATATATATGTAAGTCCTTCCTTTTAATCATTCAAATTCAGCATCTCAATTTGTTCGCCGGCAAATTTGGTCTATTTTGTGTGACCGTTTTTATTTGTAACTCATTTGTAACTTTATTTTTCTCTTTGCTTACTTTTTTGTGGCCTAATAATTGACTCCGATGTGAAGCACATTCCACAGCATCTCAAAGTTCAGAATCTGCTGTATTATTAAAGCCTGTTTGCTTGATTTATTGATTGAATCAACAGAGGACAGAGCAGCAAGCAGTATTATTGAACTACGAAGCGTTTGAAAGGTCACAGTAGGTTAAGGGATGTGAGTATCTGTGTGTGTGTGTGTGTCAATGAGTCACCTTACCCTTGTGCAATAGTCAAGTCTAGTCAAGTTTATTTGTACAGCGTAATCTCGCATTCAAAGAGGCTTTACAGGCCCACAACATGAACAGCCGCCAAACCCAGCTCTACCTCGTTTCTACAAAGACGAGGAAAATCTGGAAGAAATTCCAGAAAAATCTGGAAGAAATCTTAGACAAGGAAGTTCAAAGAGAGATGCCCCCCTCTTAAGATAGATGGCTGTGCAACAGGAGGTGTGGGTGTGAAAAAAAGTGCAGTAAAATAAAAGAAAGACGTGACAGTTTGTGAAGTGCATGCAGCTTCTACAGTATGTGTGTGTGTGTGTGTGTGTGTGTGTGTGTGTGTGTGTGTTTGTGGTGTGTGAGCTTGTCTGTGTGCAGTCTGACTGGGATTCTACTTTGTGACTAACTGGTGTGTTATTACATCTGATCCCTCATTCAGAACTTTTCTTTTCAGAATTGATGTTTTTAGTTTTTACGGTAGGAATGAGTAAGACTGACAAAACTGGTGTTTACCACAAAGACACACATGTGACCGTAAACTGACACACATGCGGATCAAACGGCAGCATGTTGGCAGTAGAAATACTGATGGAGAGTCACTGTGTGTGAGCTTTGAGTCACATCCACTCTTGAGTATTGTCTATGTAATCATCTACCAACCTGAACCGTATCAATTTACGACTCTGTGTATTTGTAGCATAACCCTCTATATAGTCTTGTTTGTCTCACTTCCTGTATGACCGCATGTTCCTCTGTGTTCCTGCTGGTCAGACAGTCTGTTTGTCCTCCTTGTCTGTCTTTTAACAAGTCAGTCAGTGTGTATCAATTCAGCCTGTCTGCATTTCTACACCAAATATATCAAATAGCGGAACAAGGGTTGAGCGCCTTCTCGGTAGCCGAGTGATTACAGCGCATGCAAAGTTACGGCAACATACAGGGTTCAACTCCAGTCCAGCCCTTCTCTCTCTGTCTCACTCATTTCTACACTGTCAAATAAAAGTGTGAACGTGAATGTTGTGCTTTGCGGTGTAATCATCTGTCCAGCGCAAAGACACCGGGATACTTTCCATCCCTCCTATTTGTTTTTTGTTCAGGTTCATATGGTTCTTTGTCAGTTGAATCAACCTCCACATTTGTTTGTGATGTTGACAGGTTAGTCAAACTTTTTGCGCCACAGTTTAACAACTTGATTTCCTTCACCGCTGTCTCCAAAACAGATGTCGTGCAGCATTGTCCGGTTCTGTCACAGCAACATACAATGATCACTGATGCAACACATATTTAACATTTCTCTATTTTTGGGGTGGATGTTTTGCTGTTTGCTGCCCCTACTTTTTATTTGTTAAAGGCCGAGAAAAACAACCTGGCAACCCTTACTGTCGAGCCCTGTTAGCATTCTCGATATGGAGCTTTTCAGATAAATGGGCCTTACATAGATGCCTTAACCTTTATCCTGGTGGATTATTATCCAATTTCACAACTCCAGTATAGTTCACCATTATCATAGTTTACCACCAGTAATTAAACTTTGCCATCTGTTTTGAGGAGGACTTGGTGACGACTTTATGAGCTGATAAGGACCAGACGAATGCTACATTTGTTTTGGTCTCTGAGGCCTTAGGTTTTCTCTGAGGACACACCCACGTTGACTGGGTCCTTTGAAAGATGGAGCCTCAGCCTGTAATAGGCGGGTTGTACTTCAAAAGAAGTGGTTTGTAGGAGTTGTTGTGTTTCAAATGAAAAGGTAATCAAGGGTGTTAATAAAGTGTGAATATCCGAGCCAAACGGCCACACTCGAAGGTCGTGAAAAGCCGAACCGTCATCGCGATTGGTTGTTCACATGAAAAGTGACAAAAATAGTTGTGCCAAGAATGAAAAAAGACAAAAGACGAGCTCTTGGTATTTGTCTTTTGTGTCACTGGCGCCAACCACATGGGGCTAGAAAAACATAAAAATCTGATCTCTCAACTGAAGACCTGTATCCTCACAGTAGTGACGTGGTCGATGGTATTATTAGCAGTCGCCTACGGAGGCAGCTGGCTGGGACTGAAAAAAGCTGTTTCATTTATCACTATTGTGTAATTACAAAGTAGCTCCCTTCCTGCTTTCTGGATGTCCGCCCCATCAGCTGCACAACCCTCCTCCTTAAACATGGTGACGGTGTTTCTTGCCCCCACAATCCAATTCCCGCTACACAGTATACATCAAAAACTGTCAAAATACAGCTAAAGGCAGATAACCAGCGCCTTTTCCCCCTGACCTATAACAAACAAGCATTAAGTAGTAAATCATCTCTTCAATCCGTACAACTCAATCGGTACAAAATGTGCTGAGACCCACAGAACTTTATTTGAAATTCTTATGACCACAAAGTACAGATGCACCGCTCACACACCGCCCATCGTCCCGGATCAACCAGCCCAAAGTCAGTATAAACCATTAAAAGTTATAAATGTCATCCTTATACTTTTGTTATTGTCATTGTTTTAAACAAACAATTATGAGCAAATATCACTTTCATATTTGTAGCCCAATGAAACAAAAAATAAATATAAATTCTCTTTTCCACAGAAAAACAGAACTATTCGTATTTTCATCAAACATGTCACATTACATGTACATGGCCCTGAATCAGCTAACCTCTCAGGGTAACAAGTATCACTATAACACAACATTTAAGCATGACTAGCTTAAACCAGCCTGAAAATGAAGACAAAATGAAACGATTGCATGAGTGTCTATGGAGCACAACTTGTTAGTTGACGGAGCCTGGTGCGAGCTGGTAGATGCTACGCTTTGATTGGCTGATTGGCTAATTTAGGGGGGGGGTTCAGTGAAAGGGTCAGTTGGGGCATCCCTCCCTGCCCCAAAGTTTACGAAGATGCAAATTATGCTACGTTTCGGGGCTCTGATGGGCTAATAAAGAATGTACCGTATGTGAAAGCGTGGAATCTGAAGATTTATTTTAACCTTAAGGCCAGTAGGCGATTTGAGGGAAGGGTGCCATCCCCCCCCCTCTCAAACCCCTTGTAGCAGAGAGAGTGCAGCAACAGAGGGGCTGTTTAGTTGAATATGTTAGTCCCGTCGGTCTGACTCATTGATCATTTATCTGACTGAGGTTTGTGCAAGTTACAAAATATCACCAGCCTCACAGGTGGTGGCGAACGAAACAATCGATCCGCCCCACTTGTTAAAAATTAACTAATCGCTTGGGTTATCTCCCCTGATTGATTAGTGTTTGAAACACTTGGTTAAGCAGTAATGATAGACAAACAATGACAATCAGAGAAATTGAGATAAGATAAAACCTCCAAACCATCGTGTGCTCAATCTAGTGGATGAAAACTAAACATGTTTCATTGTTGTTGTTTGTGTTCTGTTCTAACAAGAGGTACAGCTTGTGAACTAGTGGCTACTAAGGTTGTTCAGAAACCTACACTTCATGTTCAAGGCTTGACACAGTTCTTTAGTTTCACTTCGTGAGAAATAAATAAATCCACTTTGACAAGGATAAGAGCAGAGATTTATCCGTTAGCGGAGGTGTAATTACTGAGATTGAAGAAGCGGCACCAAACCTGGACTACCGGTACACCTCTATGTTACTTCTTTTTTTTAAGCCTAATTGTGCAACACACCTGTGGGTTCTCTTTCAACTCCATCCCTCCTTAACTTCCCGCTTTGTTCTCTTTCTTTATCATTAGGTTCCCATGAAGGGGGGGGGGGGGGTCCTCTACACCCGGCAGGTGAGGCTGTGTGTTCAGGTAATATCCCACTTAATACACCAACACTTCTCAGCTTGTTTCAGCATTTACAAATGTCACATGAAGTATTTCTTAGCCGTTTATAAGGGAATTTTGATACAATTATTTTCAGAGATTTTATAGTCCCAATAAGTATCAATAAGTCAAGAAAATGATTTACCAATTAATCAGTAATGGATATAATCATCTGATTGTTGTTTGCTGCTTTTCTCTCACTGTTCCATTGTAATGTAAACTGAATACTTTGGGGTTTTGGCTTGGACAGAACAAGTAATTATAAGATGTCACTTTCGACATCTGCCACCATTTTATAGACCACGTGATTAATGTGATTATTGGGAAATGAATAGAGAATAATCTTTAACGTAAGTTACTTGTAACCCTAATAGTAATGTTGTGTCTTGTGGACCAGGGAATACATTGTTACCGGCAGGTTGGAAAAGACGCCCCTCATTGTCCAAAACATGCATTTCCAATCATGTGATTTCGTGTAATTTTTGCCTCTCCTGTGCCCTCCTACACATCAGGCATTGTGTGTTTTTCAGGAGGTTAAGTGGTGGTGAAATGTGTGTACGGGGGTGGGTGGGGGGGGGGGGGTCCTGTTGATGGCGTGGCCCGAGACAGCGCCGCCGCTGTATGCTGGTATTCAGGGGGAGGGAGGGTATTGTGTACTGCTGTGTAGAAGTGCAGGCCCTTATCATCATTGTCTGGGCTGTGTGGCACTCAGGGCGGATGTGCTCATCCCTCAGGAATAGTCTGGTATTGTTAGCTGGTGAAGGAGGCCCAGCCATGACAGCAAACAAAGGGACAGCGCTTCAGGATAAAAATATGTAGTATGTCAACAAACCTCCCTGTGTGTTTGAGCGAGTATGTGTGTGTGTGTGTGTGTGAGGCTCAACTGTGGGGTGAACATGTCAATATTAGGGCTGTGATTAATAAGCAATATTTTCTTTACTACTAATTCATCTGAGGATTGTTTTCTTGATTAATCAACAATTGTTTGGTCTATAAAATGTCATACAAAGTAAAAAAATCAAAATTTCCCAGTTGACATCTGCTTGAGTCCAAAACTCAAATATGTTCAGTTTCCCATCATTAACAATGAAGAAACACATACAATCTCCACATTTGAGGAGATGGAACTATGATTTTTGGCATTGTTTCCTTAGAAAATGACTTAAACAAGGAATGAATCAATTAGTTGATTAATCTTTCTCCTGTGAGTTTCTCACACATCCTTGAGTTTAACTTTTTTGACCCGGTTTTACAGGTTTTATACATTCACGATAGAATAAAATATCAATTTAAAAGTAAAAAACTAAAAGACAAAAGCAGGAGTTTATAAGCCTGGTGGTTTAAACTTTGGACACAGTGCTGTAAGGTTTGCCTGAAGGCCCCAAGCTATCTATTTCCCATGAATCCTTGTTCTTACCTTCAGTATATTCTCATAGATAGTGTCCCGGAAGTCCAGAAGTGCTTTTTTATCAAACTCTTGCCCGTTAATGATGCGCATCTGTTTGAGGAATGTGGACTTTCCGCTCTCTCCGGCCCCGAGCAGGAGGATCTTCACCAGCCGGCGGACGGCTCTCCTCTCCCGGGCGAGCATCGCGTCTATCTCCCGGCTCCTGCGCCGCGCCTCGCGCTCCTGCGCCGCGTCCCTCTCCCGGCTCCCCTCCTTGCTGCTGCCCGGGTCCCGGCTGGCCTCGGACGGGAGCAGGCAGCGGCTCAGGGTGCGGACAACTCCCGACATGGCGAGTCGTGGGAAAAAGTTCACCGAAACTTCAGCGGGAAAATGTTCATTATAGGATGTGACCTCTGGGGTGGAAATGACCCAGTCTGGTTACATCCACTTGATAAACAATACGTCTGCAGCGGATAATGAAATAAATGCTACATTTAGAATTAAAGGGTGAAGCCGTTATCTAGTCTCTAACCAGCAGACAACCCGTGTCCATCTTGGGTAGACCGCGCCATCAACAAAAAAATGAATCTGGATAGAGAGGAAACAAAGCCGGAAAATGTTTAAAAAACTATTTTAAAAAGTTTAAATGTTTGAGTCCGTCCTGGCCTGAAACAAAAAGACGTCGGCTAGAGTGGATCAGTAGTCGGTCTGACGATCCGAAGCCAAACAATAGTAAGAAGACGCACACGGGGACAGCCCATCCACAGACTGCGCTCACTGCCAGCGGTTTGTGAACTTGGACAGCGGAGTGAGAGCAGCTCCTCCGGGCGGCGGTGGGACCGTCAGACTGATGAGGAGGGCGCCGGTGCTCTACCGGGGACCACCGACAGGGGAGTGACACTCCGCTGCAACAGCTCAGAAAGATATGGAAGTCCATAACTGCCACTGTGATGAAGAACAACGACGACTGGCAGTCGTTACAATGAGAATCTGAAAAAGAATGACTTGGTATCTCAAAATAATGACTTAGTATCGAACAATAATGACTTAGTATCGAACAATAATGACTTAGTATCGAACAATAATGGCTTAGAATGTCAAAATGATGACTTAGTTGCTCAAAATAATAAAGTGTATTATCATTTTGACTTAGATCTTAAAATAATGACCTGGCATCTCAAAATTATGACTTAGAATCTTAAAATAATCACTTACTATCTCAAAATAATGAGAAACGTTTTCAACATTTAAAATAATCTCAATATAATGACTTGGCATCCCAAAATAATAATACAACTTTCTCAATATTTTGACTTAGTATCTCATTATTTTGAGATGCTAACTCATTATTTTGTGATATTTTCTCCTTATAATTACTTACAGGACCTTTTCTTTCAGCCCAGTGGCAGAAATGTTCTGCCATACAAAGCCTCTTAACTGGGATTAGCAGCAAAGGGAGATATATAGCCTATAGTTAACCCTTTTTCCCCCCAACATCCTCTAAGAAAGACAAATTGACAACTCTAGATCACCGAATGTTTGTTGAAATAAAAGAATTGCTTTGCAAGATTAAAGGTCCAGTGTGTAGGATTTGGCAGCGAGGTGGCAGATTGTAAACAACTGAAACTTCTCCCGTGTGCCAAGAGTGTAGAACTATGGTGGCCAACGTGAAAAACATGAAAATGCCAATGGCCCTATCTAGAGCCAGTGTTTGGTTTGTCCTTCCTGGGCTACTGTAGAAACTTGCGAACCCTATGTAGATTTAAACGGCTCATTCTAAACTAACGAAAACACAACGATTCTTATTTCCAAGTGACTATACCAATGAAAACATATATTATATTCAAAATCTGGCAATAGATTCCCCTAAATGCTCGTCGTATTTTACCACACCTGGAAACAGACTCATTGGATAAAAGACGTCACAAGTTCCTGAGCTGAAAGTCTGTTTCTCTCCAATCTGGTTCCTCCACCAACAAGTCTTTGCATCGTCACACTTTCTCTCTGTCAAACAGCCAGACAAGCCAAAGCATCCATGTACAAACTGGTTTGTGTCCCTGGGAAACATAAGCTCCTCACTCAGCCAATGCGACAGGAGACCCTCTTCTTGACAGCCTCCCCTGCCAGAGACACTAATCAGCTGCAGGATCCAGGCCGTTTTCAGGGCCAGTTTCCCTACAAGAATAATCTGCCTCACAAACGCCAGTTGGGTCCGCAGACCTCGTGTACTACTTCAGCAGACTCCCTTCTGCCCACCAACTGTCTGCTGCTAAGATGGTGACTCTGAGCCAAAGGAAGTGGACCCAGCAGAAGCCGGCCAGCTGGATGAAGCAGCAGACATGGAGGTAGAGAGAATCCGTTTGGACGGGCTGAGGCTGAACTATGAACTAATCAGCATTCCACTTCCTCTAACATCAAAGGAAATTGGTACATCTGTGTTATTAGTTTCTTTCTTTTTTAGTCATTTGAATTTGAATTGGCATGGTCTCATCTAAACACTATCAGCCTATAAAACATGTTCTTCCACAAAATATCAACTCATTTCAAATTCAATCCTATATTCTTTTTTTTGCAGAGATGAGAAGGAATAAATTAAATCCCCAAATATGCTCAGTTGTTGCTAAAGCCAGGAAAGCAGATGCCATCAAAGAACGCAATCTCTTAATATCAATTATTCAACGAGCAAAAGTGACTGTCGTTGGGATTTTTGTGTAATATTGCAATGAATATATTGAATATTCCAGCTTTTTAATTCATCACAACTGTTTTCTTTTCATGATTACATATTGTACTATTACAATCCACATTTCTTCTTCAGAAAATGGAAACTTTCGTCAAACAAATAGGGAATGATGCCCCCATATCAGTTTGATCCTTTGTAACCATGAGCCAAGCAGCTAAATGGAATCCAGCCTTCACTTTGTAAACAATGTCTTCAGGTTACATATAACTCTAAAAGCACAGGGAGGAAAATATTTTGGAAAGAAATAAATTATTTGAATAGCAACAAAGCATTTTTAGCATTTTTGCTGGGAGCAGCTGAAAAATCTATAAATATGAAATTGAATGTGGAATTCATTTCAGACCATTTTTAGGATGAATAAGCCGAGGCGCAAATAACTCTACAGAGAAAAGCCCAATTTTGTCATCAAAAGGCAATTTTTGAATTAGCAAATATTTCCATCACAAAGTATTGGGGGTTTTGCCGGTCCCTATTCAAGGTCTTTGTGGTAGAGATGAGGTTTTGTGGCTCAACGTCCTCTCTGATTCAAAATCATCACCCCAAACACAATTTGATTGAAATCCTTAGCGTTATGTAGCCTACTACTTTTATTTGTCTGTCTTTGAGAAGACACCCCTTCTCTGTTTATTATCTTCTTATTGTTTCCTCTTTAATGTTTGTTGTGTCTTCTGTGAGTTTCTCCTCGTCCAAATCGAGAGACTGTGTTGTACAGATTGTAAAGCCCTCAGAGAATGAATAAATGAAATCGACCTGATTTCACTTTGTACCTTTGAATTCAAAAACAGAATTCAGAATTCAGAACAGTCTAAAAGAAAGAAGCAACAGTTTTTTTTTTTATGAAAAACATTCGTTGCAGTTCTAAGTTTCTTTGGGCAGAGGGCGCTGTTAGATCAGATTTGGTGCGGCCTCTCCTAAAAAAATCCCTCTCCTAAATAAATCCCTCTTTTTAAAACTTAAGCAGGAGGTGACGAGAGATGGTGAATGAAATGCACGGTCAGCAAGCAAGGTATCAACAAATAACCACGAAGAGGCTGTGTAAATCACGCTCGGAACATCGTGTTCTATATTGATCCCAGTGTTGTTGAGGACGTGACAGCACACACACACACACACACACACACACACACACACACACACACACACTCGTACACACATAAAAACAAGTTATTCTATTGAAATCAACCCCTAATTAAAAAAATCCAACAGCTGCGACAGTCTATTGAACCAGTGCAGTGTGTTTGTACATAATATTTACGTGTATGAGGAAGAGGGAGAGATGTAGCGCTAGATTAAAATTCATCTGGATGGCAACACACTCCTCTCATGTAATTAGCCTAAAAGCCTTTTCATCAGGCTTGGAACAACAGACACACGGGCGTGCACACACACACACACACACACACACACTAATGGACACCACCAGAGTATGCTTCTAGCCACTCATATTCTACATTCACCTCTTAACACTACTGGAAGAGGCATCTGTGTGATGGCACCATTGCCTTGGTGTGTGTTTTCGTGTTTGTATGAGTTATTTATATGCTAATGAATCTGGGAGGGCATGTTGAGTGCTGAGACTGTGTGTGTGTGTGTGTGTGTGTGTGTGTGGGGATTTTGGGGCAGGAGTCTCTTCATCCAGAGAACAGATGGTGGTGGAGAACCTTGAAGATGTACCTATGTTGCCTTTCTGTTAAAAGTCCTAACAACACGGATCCAGCTCCATTCTGAACTATGTTCAAACCCTCCCCCTCCCCCTCCTCATCCTCTTCGCTGTTATTCCCATTTTACTCTGATGAAATATTGTTATTCAGGCACACTGTCTGGATGCCTGTCTGACTTGAGGTACTTTGGCACCAAACACACCTTTTGTACCTGACTGAAATGCCAAATGCAGCTGTTAGCGGTGATTGACAGGCCCACACTCCAGTCAGCGCAACATGCTTCTCTTCTTCCCTCTCTAATGGCAGAGCTGCTCTCACTGCTCCATGTCAGAGAGATGAGACTCAGTGGGCTGAGTGGCAGTCGGTTTAGAGGATTTGCAACTTTTGTTTGGGTTTGACTTTGCAATGCTAAAGGACAATTCTGGTTTATTGCAAACTGGGTCTTACATTCATAGTATAACACTGTACGCACCAAGTTAAAGCAGCTATAATCAACATCTTTATCATAACAATGGATCAAATTACGATGTGAAATGTGTCACTAATAGTGTGGTCCCCTCATTTTAGCACAATTTCGCATTTTCACTTTTATTCGACAGAGGACAGTGTAGAAATGGGGAAGAGAGAGGGGTATGACATGCAAGGTCCCAAGGCCCGAAGCGAACCCCGGCTAAGGCTCTCCAGTCATAGCCTCGCTTTTGACTGCAGCAGGTAGCTCGACTCACTCCCTTACAGTGAGGAAATATTACAAAATATATCCGGAGCACATTCTCCTCTGCCCTCACCACACATGAAGGTGCTGAGCAATGCAGCGAGCGAAACACATTTCCAATAAAAGGTAGGAGACAAGGGATTGGCCTTTAAAGTCTTTTACTGGGAGCAAACTGTGAAACAGCGAAAATAGAATTGGACGCACCACCAATACCAATGGAAGTATAGACTAGATGTGAAATTAGTCACATTGCCTTTCATGGTGGAAAGAAACAAAGTATAACCATGTAAGATCACCTTTAGACCTGCAATAGCTGATTGTTTGGGCAGCTTGGTGTCTTACCTACCATGTTTCAGATCTCAGCCAGTTTGGAGAGTCAAGATTTTTCATATCTGATGAAAGAAGTGAGAAAAATAAAATACAAAAATAAGAAAGAAAGTGTAAAAAAAAACTATCGAACATAGTAGGACAAAATGTAGATGTCTCAAATGAAATTGTGTTTGACTCTCTCTTTGATTGGAGGTCTAATTCAGTGCTGAAATGATTACTCCTTCAATTGGTGAGTCAGTCACCAGACAATTCATCATTTTTGACCGTCCTTGGAATGTTATTTATCAAGCAAAAATACATTCCAGCTTCTCAAAAGTGAGGATTTCCTGCATTTCTCCGTTTAATCTCCCTGTAAACTGAACGTCTTTGGGTATCAGACTGTTGGTTGGACAAATCAAGCAATTTTGAAGTTGTCCCATTGGGCTCTACGACATTGTGACAGGCATTTTTTGATTAAATGATTCGTTGATGAATCTGCAAATAGAAATAATGGCAGATGTAGTTTGATTGATTTATGGTTCAATTTTAGGCAGTGATTACAAAATCCCCCTCCTGTTGTTTATCACTGCACTGATGATGTGCGTTTGTTGGTATTCTAACTAATGATTCAAACATCCAAACTTTTCCAGGTGTGGGTCCATTGATTGCTCACAGCGAAGCCAGGGTTTTTTGCTGGCTCCTCGCATCAATAGTGAACGCTGTTTTTCAACACCTCACCACCCACCAGCTTTTCCCTGACGGCAGGCCAACATTTTCCATTTTTACACTTGATGCTTTTAGCTGGCACTCTTATTCAGAGTGACTTGGCCTGGATGGAACGGGAGACTGAGCTTCAGTTCCTGTACGACTGTAATAATAAGCAAATTAAAGATCAGGAACACAAGGTCAGAGCCCTGCACTGTTGCCATGAGATGTTCTTTAAGGCTCTTACAGCAGTCATGTAAAGGGTAAAGTGCTCAGAGAAGAAACACAGAGGATTTGTAAAAGAAAGTAACAAAGAAAAACGTGATTCGGTGGGGAGATGGGGGATGTCAAGTGTTTCTTTGGAGATAGCTTTTAAATTGAGAGTCACTTTGCAGATCTGACTGGTGAGAGAAGATAGTTCTTCCACCATTAGGGAGTGGAGGAAACAAAAGACTGGATGGAGTGGAGTGATAAGCAGTCTGGAACTTGAAAAAGGAACTTAGGAAAGCAGAAAAGCCTAATTGACTCTACTGCTTAAGATGGCACACACAGCGGTGGGGGATAGGGGAACGAAAGTGAAAGCATCGACTCCAATAGAGCTAGATTCAAAGCATCTACACACCCATGGTACACTCACACGGGTGCTTTTCTTTTCAGGACTGTAGACATACTGTTTGTGCTTGTTTCTTCGTCTTCACTCCCAAAATAGGTGTTTTATAGATGTGATGTACAGATGGTAATGGAGGCACATAAGACGTGGTGTTGCAGTCAAAGTGACACAAAGTGACAGAAACAGTTGTGTGAACACCTCACCAAGTGAGTGGCCATGATGATGTGTGTTTCTCAAAGTCAAGGATGCTTCCTTGGTAGGATGGGTCCTTCCAAGTCAGGTCCTACAGAGGAATATATATATTTATTTTGCATCCCTCATCAACCACAATTCCTCAATAAATTAAAAACATATAGGCTGTTTAATAGATAAAAAAACAACAGAGATTTGGACAATTATTATGATTTATTAATGAAATCAAACCCACAAGACTGAAAAACACACTTTAAACTGGGAAATATGCTGGGCTCTACACACTGTTTCCCCCCACTGTCTCTCTCTTTCATTGCTGGCCTCTTTGTGCTTCTAACGTTTTTGGGTTAGCTCGCTGAACAAGTCTGTTGCTGAGTCAACAATCTATCAGTCAAGATTCAGCAACTGGATTTCCAATTTCTAGCCTTAAAGTTGTTCAGAAACAGATTTTGGCAGATTGCTGAGGTTAAATAACTACGAGCATTGTTTCCTTGGTTCAAAATCGGGGTTTGGGATTGCGGGTGTTTAGGAGCGTGGAGAATACGCAGATGGATTCTTGAAAGTCCTCTGAAAGCCCTTGGGACTTAGTCTTTGATACAAATCGAAAGACCCTTGAAATTGTAACAGTCATTCTGCAAGATTCAATGACAAAGCATCCTTGAAGTTCAGCCGTTGAAGTATCCTTCTTGACTTTGAGAAACACCCTATCTGTTTTAAAAAGGTTTGAAAAATTGTTAGATGCAGCTGACGCCTGATTTCACGAATAGAAAGGGGGTTTCAGACACTGTTAGACGACCCATCAAACACTTTGTTTGACGCAGACTGAAGCCTTTACTGTATTGACCTATTTCACTTTGGACATTTAAAACCCATTTAAACACATGTTTTATACATTTCAGTCATGTGTTTAAATTCCATAGCCCGGTATAGAAATGTGTCACAGCAAACACTTTGGCATGTAATTGCAGGAAATTAAAAACAGCTACATTTTATTTACGTGAAGTAGTTTCACGGTCCGGTGTTGTGCTTACTAGCTCACTGGCTTTGCTTGCTGGTGGCACTTGGGCCATCTTTAACAAAATGTGTTTTGCCTGTGCTTTTCCTGCTGTTTTGTGAAACCTTGTTCTATATTTATCATACCTATATTGTCACAAATTCCCCTTCATATTTGATTGTTTTCATCCTGCCTGTTTAATTAACTCTCCTCATTTCAGGTCCTGCCATTCACACCCTATCATCACTTATTCCCCTCACCTGGTCCTCCACGCCCATCTCACCTGCAGCCCATTCCTTCATTAGTCCCTCTCTATTCAGGTCCACTCACTTGTTCCCTGACAGATTGTCTTGTGTGTCTCAGCCGAACTCTCCAGCGTTATCTGAGTATTGTTCCTGATCTGCCTGTTCCGGCCCTGCCTGCCCCGTATTGGATTTGTTCGCCTTCTTGACTGACCTCCCTGTTTTGACCCTGCCTGTATACAAGTTAAGAAAACTATACTTGTGTTTTAGGATTCCGGTACCTGTAATCGTTACATATATGCTATTTGAACTGTTCAATTGGTGTATTGTAATCTACTGATGGCTCAGAATGGTTTCAGTTTCAGATAATTAATGTTAGCTGGTTGCAGTATTTGTGTCACTTGAGTATTCAAAGTATAAATAAGTGAATAAAATAAGTATTCGTCTCATCATTTAGATGAACATAAAAGTGACCCACATAAAACAGGTGAACATTACTTAATTAAGTAAGGTCCAGGGAGCTCAAAGGACACAAGTAGGGATAGTTATTTTATTGATAACATCAGTAAAAAAATATAAATTATACTGTAGCTCTTAAACCTATACTCTCCATAATTCGATGCAAAAATGTAAGATGTGAAAATATGTGATCAGATTTAAGTCATTTTATTCTATATATATATATAATGAGGGAGGAGCAATTGCTTCAAATGTCTGATCAATATTTGTCTGAAGTCTTAATGCTGTTTCACTACCAGAAGCTAAACTTAAACGATATATCAAATAACTATAGTCCTTGAGCTTCTCAGAAGCGGATAGAAATACAAAACAAAGAAAATAACCAAGAAACTACATTCATATAGAGTAAAGATATGTAAACAGAACAATATAGAGTATAGTTGTGGCATTTCTCCTGTATTATTTGGCCCATGCAAAAACTACATCAAAAGGTTGTTTTAAAGAAAACAAGTGTTTTCTCAGGGAGAATCTGAGATCTTTCTTTACTAATTCTGTCCCCAGCAGTGGAGAACACTGTTTCTGACGGTGTTGAGGCTTTGCAAACAAAGGTGATGAAGAGCTCTGAGAAATGAGGAAGAGTGTCCTCCTTACCCTACCACCAGAGGGCAGAGTCTTCGGAGGACGAAGGCCTCTGTACACCGGCACTCTTGATCTTTTTGTGGATGGTTGGTGCAGTAGAATGAGGCTCCTCCTCAGCTCTGTCTTCTTTTGCCAAGAGTTCTTTTTAGTGCTTCAAGACTTTTTTTGTTAGAACACATAGCATAGGTATCACATAAATATGTCAAACTTGCATCTTAACGCCTCCTCTTCATCCTCTTCCACTGTAGTGAAGGGCTGTAAATCTTAAAAAATAAACTCAGCGACAGCCCCGTGTCATTGTCCATCATCTAGCGATGGAGACTGGGTTGGATTTGGGTTTCTGACTTCCGCTATCCAGTAACGAAGTTGTGGCTGCTGCTTGACTGATGTTGTCTCTGGAATTTTTTTTTTAGAAACACAAACTAGAACTTCTAAACTTCCAATTTAGAATCTAATTGTGTCCATGAGTTAATAACTACGGAGCTGCACTGAGGACGTGGGTGCAGCAGTCGCGTTGCTATAGCAGTTAAACACACAGCAATGCTTCAGATCTGTACAACGGTGTATCTGTGTTTCATGAGGTTGCCGGTGTTACCCCCTGCCATGCAGCCTTTTACCTTTTTTGTATTACTTTTAGATCAATGTGAGCTCACACTTTTGAACGTTTTAGCCCCGTCAGCTATGACTGGAGAGCAAACATGCAGTCGCGCAACGTTAAACATAATCGGCTTATTCCGGCAGCTTCGTCATCCCTAAGGGACCGTTACGAATTTGAAAATACAAGCTATGTGGAAATGAATTAATTTAATTTTCAATTCATCCATGCGCACACTCTTTTATTTATCCTGTAAGTTGACAGCCCCCAACTCAATAATACCCCAAAAGTACATAGGACAGACAACATTACTATTGGCAGATATTGAATATATTCATAACTATGTTTTAATCAGTGTGTAATCACCCAAAACTAAGAATCGTTAGTTTTCCTTAGCTTAGGAAAAAGCCGTTTATATCTTCTTAAGGAGTGGGTCGTCTTCCACGGACGCCGCCATCTTGCACCGCCATGTTTCTCCAGCAGCCCAGAACGGATGCTGGCTCTAAATGAGGCCTTTCGTGTGTTAACGTTCTCTGAAGGTAGGGATGCGTTCAGCGGGCCCCGGTGCTAAATACTGAAAGATCGTAGTATTGATAAGCCCCGACATTACTGGTGTTTTTTTATTAGTATTTTTGGATGTGATTTATTATCTCGCTGCAGCGCCCATTTGCTCCGCTCTCTCTGTCGGGCTGAACTCCTCCAACTACACACACACGCATAAAGACACAAACGCACAAAGCGCGAGCAGCGAACCAGGTGAAATGACTGACACTCGAGTTGACGGCAACTAATATTTCCGAGTAAAAAGAAAATACTTTATCAATACATCTGTGAACAAGTGAAACCTAATTCAGTCGGCCACTACAGTACGTTTACACAAGCACAGCATGAACGAATGGCCAAAAGCCACCGCTCTACAACGAATATTCAGCTAGATCTAAATGATAAATAACTTCTAATTCTGTTCTGAATTTATTAGTTTTTTTAAATCTTGTAGTCATGTAGAAGAACCGAGTATTAATAAGAGTAGCCCTTAGTTGTACTAAAATCTTAAAGATGCCTATACCTACCTGTAGGCCTCCGTAGTTCTCTGAAACGCTTGGACAGGGAGGGGCTAAACTGAGGGGTATTTAGATGCCACTAGAACTTACACATTGTCTCATGGATAGCTTTATTATGCTGCTCAAAGATTTGCTGAAGGTCAGCATATTTAAAGGAATCCTATTTAAATAGTACAGATGTCTCTTATTTTGACTGATGAGACCTCTGATTGATTAGTATCTCCCCAAATATTTCGTAGGATTTCCTGTTAGGATGGGAGAACATCAATAGTAAACGAGCTGTGTCATAAATCACTCCCTCGCTCACTCATTCACTACTCCTTTTTTAATAGCTACTTTACTCTGAAGGGTGCAATAAAAAGAGATGTTTGGACACTGTCAGTTGTATGATTGTGATTTGTATAACTATAAATATGTTGCATATACAGCACATGCCACTGACCCCTTTTCTGTTTATTGTGGGAGGTTTTACAGTACTATAGAGCATGCGCTTCACCCCAGAAATACGCCACTTTAAATGCATAGCTCCATCAAACTTCAAACCGGGCAGAGGTCTAATTAGTCAGGAGAATTGAAATCACCTAGTTTTCAGGCTCTTTGAATGGGCCCTAATGATAGACCTCTTGCATGATGGCCTTTTCAAGGGAGAGCTTAGATTGGAGAACATTTAGCTCTTTACTGTTTTCTTTTGAGAGTGTGACTTAAACCTTGACAGTGAGCCAATCATGGTTATATTTATTGTGTCCCTGAATATACTTTGAAGGTTTGTTCAATGGCCTGCATACTTGCAGGAATCACACGTGGTCCATGCAAGTATGCAAATGACAGCGACTGTCCCAGCTGGCACGAACACACGGCTCTGGTGAACATACTCAATGTGCGATATCTAATAACGTTTCCGTGACCCACAGCAGTAAACAAACATGCTACCTGTGGAGGAACATGTACTGCTGTACTTACTGCTCCGATAAAAGAAGAAGAGAACACATGGACAATGGGATTTGTGTCTGAATAAAGAAGTGAATAAGTGTCTTAAATATGCCAGCTGTTCAGCTACAGCTTCGTCAACCGTGGTTGTTTTGAGCAGAAGTGAACCCAAACGAAAGGGGTCAAATTTCTCTTGTCAGACTGCAGCTTACGCCGGTGTCGCGTTACGATTTTCAGGTGACACACTCCAGAACGCCGAGGCACGTGAAATCGATCTTGTGTAGCCAGTACTTGCGTGGTCCATGCTTCTGCTCTCATAGCCCTGGTTCAACACACACAGGTTTGGTTGTATTGACTGGTTAGACCTCTCCTCAGGACAATGTGGGCAGCTTGATCGACCTCTTTCTGACCGTGTTGTTAGTGTTTTTTCACCTGAAATGGTAAACCCTTTATGTGTGGCGAGCAGAACAGCAAACAGTTTTTGACCACACTAACAATTAGTTTTTTTTAAAGGCTAAGCGGCAAAAAATATAGATTTAAGCACAATATTTTGTTTTATTTCGCCAAAATCATGCTGAGAATTTTGGAAATGATGACATCAATCTTTTTTCAATAAACGCTCTGGATTTATTGGAAATGTCTGGAACTCACACAAGTCGCAAACAATCCATCTAATTGTACAAATAGTATAATACTAATACTTTTAGTGGCTTTCAATACAATGAATAAACATGCAAAAAAAGCTGCGCAGCTTTCAAATGTTGATTTAGAGTTTAAATGTCAACGTTATGAAACTATTTGATACAGCCCGAAACAAACTCATGTTTCCATATCTTATACACACAAACCTTTTGCGAGATAATGGGGTTTATTTGAGGATCTAACAGCCTAATAACAACCATACCAACATAGTGTAGGCACTGTCCTTGGTCATTGCTTTGTTGACATAGCCGGGTCTGCCGTGCATGCTTTCAGTGCATGTTGGTGCATGTTAGTGCATGTGAGCCTGCCCCACTGGCTAGCTCACGGTTCCCGCTCTGCACTGCAGGTAAACGCACTGCTAGCTCTGTTTTGCCATAGTTTGCATTGTTAGCACCGTTAGCTGTGAGCCGCTGGTTCGCCTTCGCCATCTTGAGAGCCGTTGAGAGGCGATCTCTTGCCGCGCCAGCACCCACCCTTCCCCCACTGATGAACATAACTTTATCCATCACTGATTTACAGGCATAAATACTGTAGACTTTCAATTAAAAAAGTCAAAAAATGAGTGGGAACTAGAAAAGGTGCCGATCTCCACCAGGTCTGTCTGCAAATTCTTTTATTTTTCTTTGCAGTTTCCTAGTTTTACTCTGTATTTCATGGTCTGACTGTTTGACAGCTCGTGGATGGACTGAACATGTCACCCCGTGTCTCTCCGAATTTCTTGGCTGTAACAGAAATTGAGAATATTATTTTTGTAACTTTCAGGTATAACGTGGAGCGAGGCGTGGAGACACAAGTAAAGGAGACCGCGGATCACAGAGAGGTGACTAAAAAGCCGATAAATGGGTGGAAAGACACACGGGGCAGAGAAGGGAGGTGAGATGGACATCATTTTCACCTCAGAGAGTGAGAAAAGGAACAGCTGGTTCCTCAGACAGAAAAAAAAACACATTTCTTCCATTTTTCCATCAGTTATATTCAGTTGAGATCATGTTGAGCACAAAGCAAAAAGATGAGAATATTTGCTTAATGGTTGTATTTGTGACACCGTGGCTGAGCCTGTGTGTTTGATTAGCTCTCACTGTGCTTTTCTACCCAGAGATCAACACTGTCACTTAAAAAACGCTCGCTGCATACACACACACACACACACACACACACACACACACACACACACACACACACACACACACACACACACTCTGTCTATATGAGTGTGTGTTTCTGTATGTGTGTGTTGACTTTGCGCCTCCGCTATCTGAAATGGCATCTTCGTTTTCCTACCCTTCATTACTGTGTGTGTGTGTGTGTGTGTGTGTGTGTGTATGTGTGTATGTCTGTGTGTGTAATGAGGAAAACTGCCATTTGGGAAAACCAATTACCACAGGTAAATAACATAACCCTTCGCTCTAAGATTTAGCCAAACAATGAATTTATAAAGAGGAAAAACCTCATCTTACACACACACACACACACACACACACACACACACACACACACGCTGCATTGCCTGACATTCATTCATTACCCTTTCCACAATCTTAAATTGTGCCTTGTAAAATTAACCTCAAGCCTTTATCTCTAAAATCTGCCTTTTTCTTTGAGGATCAGCAAAGATTTTTTGCTGTTACGTCTCTTCATTAGTCCTCACAAGTTTAGATAAACAACAACGCATGCACATTTGCACACATTTTTCCCCCTGGGACTGGGTGTAATTATGAGTTTGGCCTGGTATGGTGTGATAACTAATAAAACGGAGATTTCTGGGGGAAATAAGGAAGAGAAAATTAAAGTCTTGGAGTGTTCAAATCCTAATTAAAATATCGCAGTGTTTATGGTGTGCAGGACACACAGAGGGAACGCAGGGGATGAAGAAGTATTGGTGTTAGAGCAGGGAGGGAGACAGTGGGTGAGGAGGGAGGGTTATCATATTTTCACAGGAATTTCTTCATTTCAAATCTTCATTAGGCGCTCCCTCACTTTATATTTGTTCTCAGCTCCTCCATCACGCCACGGCAGCCTCTGGTCCTAGGCTGTGTAGAGCGATATACTCAATATGCCTCAATGTGTGTGTGTGTGTGTGTGTGTGTGTGTTTGTGTGTGACAGGGGGAGACAGAGCGAGCAAAGCCTTGGTGTCCAAGTATGTGTGCATGCTGGCTCCTGATTATCCTTTGAGTTTAATAATTACAACTCTTTGTCATTCATCCAGGTTCTATCAGTCTCCACACAGAACACTCCTCCCTCTTCGCTGCCGTGGTTTTCTTTATTTCCCTTTGGTTTCTGTCTCCACTCCTCCTCCTCCTCCTCCTCCTCCCCTCTCACGAGAAGAGCAAACACTGGTTTTGCATCAGAGAACAAAAGACTTTTAACGGGTGAATAAATAATTTGCTCCTCTCCACACTCGATGTCGTACAGCTATCACTATGGGATGAGCCTGTTGATTTGATCATCTTCTCTTCTCTGTAAATAGGCCTGTCTGGCTTTAATCGTTTAACACACATAGGCAGAGGTATAGATCTTAATCTGACTAATCCTGGATTACGACTCAGCTCAGACGCTGTATGTGAGTTTGTCTGATATTTGAATGAGTGACTGTGTGGATCTTTTTGCAGTGTGCATGTCTCACTTTTTATACTTTTATTTTCAAGTCGGATCCCCATCAGCTTCCACAAAGTAGTAAGTCTTCCTGGGCGGGTCCACACCAAATAATACAAATATACAGTACAATAAAGAATGTATACAAACTTGTAGTTGCCTAAGCTCAACCAAACGTCAACCCATGAGTTGGCAGATGCTTCTCGTGTTGGTAATGGTACCGATTAACAAGCGATTTAGTTTGAAAGAATAAGGACTCTTCAGGGAGATTTTGCAAGTGAAAGGGAGAAATTAAACTTAAACAAACAACTTAAAGGTTCTTTTGGTGAGTTTTCTTGTCAACAAACATGTTTTTATTGAATTGAATATTTGAATACTGCCTTGTTTACTTGCTAGTCCCTCTCCTCCTTGTCTTTGTTGGAGCATTGCTGCACTTCTTTGCACATTACTGCCGCCAACTGACGATTAGCGAAATAACATTAAATCAGCGACAGTAATGTGCATCAGGTTGCCTCTGCATGTGTGTGATGCAAACAAAACCGAGAGCCACGTCATTAAAACATTCCTCCGTGGGGTTACTAATGGTCCAAAACCACAGGGTATCTTTATATGGGCTGTCCACTGCAAACCCATACAGGTGTGTATGAAAGTTAAATCATGTAGAAGAAAGTTTCCAGAAATTGTCAGCAGTATTGAAATTGTTTGTGTAATAGACACTCGTCAGGCATCAGACACAAAAAACATCTTTTTTATATTAAAGCCCGAGGCTGCAGAAACCAATTAAGTCAAACAAGTCAGTCACAACACCTGAGATAATTACACAATCAATAATTGATCAAAACATCCCTAAAATAAGACAAACATTGGATCTGAAGATCTGAGGATGTTTATCATTTTATGGATGTTTTTATGAATTATTGATGGGAAAAATGATAACAAAATGTTAATGAATCAGTTTTGGTTTCTGTGACTCTTTGACGGAACATCCTTTGATCTTTCTTAAATTGCATATTCCAGACAGAAGAAGCGCTACACAGAACAGTTCTCCACCACAGTACCTACAATATATTCCACCAATGGCATAAATCAGTATATACTAGTTTTTCATAAAGAGGTGGGCTGTGTTATTCCAAATGACATTTATGCAAATTTCAATTTAGACCCCACCGTTAGCCATGAAAGTTGTTGTCTCACACACAGCGCAGAAAGAACAATGGACAACTAATGTAGCTGACTGATAGCTAGTCTGTATGCATGTGTGTGTGTGTGTTTACTCTCTATATACTCTGTAATGTGACAGTATATTTGTATGGATGCAATGTGATGGCATTTGTTTTCATTAAAAGCTCTGACATTTTCATTTTTGAGAGCTGAACAAATCACTTTTCACTTTTCCTCTCTGACAGCCTAATATCCACTGCAATAACACTTTTAAGAGCGTTCATTGTGCCCATTGTTGCGGTATTCAGTGTGTGTGTGTGTGTGTGTGTGTGTGTGCATGTTTGTGTGGAACTGTGTGCCACATATATGACCTCTTTCTCTGTCTGCCCCGCAAAGACTTCAGCTTTCCTGCCTGACTGAACACACACAATGTAGCTGCCCGAGTAACACGCGACAACCAAAACACACCCGTCCCTGACCCACATGTCTGTTATTGGTGTCTGTCGCCAAACGGACTACACGCACACACACACACACACACACACACACACACACACACACACACACACACACACTCTCATCCATGCATGAACACCTAAGTTAGATGATGGAAACTTCAAACATGTATTCAATTATAAGTAAAAAACATTATATTCAAGCAGTGACGTAATGCAACAGCCACGTTTATCTAACTCCAACTCAAAATCAGTGTGTTCTGGAGTAAAGTGACTAAAACTGCAAACAAAGAGCCTCTTCACATCTATCTTTACTGCGCTTTAGGATCATCAGGTTGATCTTGAACCCTATTTGCCTCCCTATAATCACACAACGCGACCCAATTTCAGGCTGGTCTTAACTGATTATCTTCTCCGATAATCAACTCTCCAGACACATGCATAATTGGGGGCGGCAGAAACAAGTTGTAAAAAAAAAATTACAATATCACATCAGCACCTTTTTCAGCTGATGTGGCGAACTTGTTAGCAAAAAGTTACTTATTAGCACGTCCATCAGTTACGGAGCCACATTATTCATTGAGGTTATGTTGCTGGTCACCTGACAAGTTCAACAGCCATTCACTAACTGTGTCTGCTGTCTGGTACTGAGAGGGTTGTGAACAGTGGGTTTTTACTGCTTTTTCTTTGCCTGCTGCAGCAGAAAACTGTGCTATGATAGCACTATCAAAGGTGCCCTGTGGAGTTTCTGTAGAAAAATGACATTCAGTGTTTTTCACCAAGGTGCATTGTGTGTATCCTTGTTGTCTAACGGACGTGTTGAGCGAATTTCCTTCCTCCTATAAAATATTTACAAAGCTGATTTTTCATTTTTGGAACATCATAAATCTTGCATTGTTTACATCCATGCTTGCTTGTAGGACTGGGCAGTATGGCCTAAAAATACAATCTCCAATTTTGTCACATCGCGATTTGTGATTTGAATCGAATTTCTTTCTTAAAAACAAGGCATCCAGAAGACAAATGAGTTTTTAGCTTTCACAAATCTTAAGTTTAATACAAGATGAATAATACAAGATGTGTCTTGTATCCCTGAAGAAAAAACAAACAAACAAACATATGTTATGAGGCATGTTGCAATGCCCTCCCCTCAACACACACACACACACACACACACACACACACACACACACTCTACAGACCCTCTCTGACGTGGGCATTCGAGATAGAGCTAGATAGTGTAACAATGTTTGATGTGTTTCCATTCACATACCCTAGAAGGCTGGTGTTACTCTGTCCTCATCGTGCACAACTCTCTCACTGTTGTAGCTGACCGAGAACCAGCAGGCGGATCTTCCAACTCCCCCGTTTTCATCTGTGCTTCCATTCTTCTCATCTGAGATACTATGAGAAACTGCTATGGCCTGCTTTTTAGCAGTTTTTTTTTTAGGACTGTCGCTGTCTTGTGCAACTCAAAGTGCCACATACGTCTCCCTCTCGGCTGAGTGCCAGTGTTCATTTAAATGAATGTTTGTGAAGTCACTATCTATCGCTGAAGGAGGTCAGAAAATGGTGATTGATCCTATGACCCGCTGATGAAAGTATTGCAAATTTATAAAATACTTTCTAGGTGTCTGGGTCGACACTTCCGGAAACAAATGCTGTATTTCAGTTTTTCTCCATTGTTAGCACACACAAATGTAACTATGCACACAATTATGAAAATTTGAAGTTCACGTATCAACAAAAATTCTCCAGACTGAAACTCTAAGCACAATTCCGTTGCTTTCACTTAAATAGAATTTTTAAATCAACCAGCTTTTAATTCTTAAGGATTGCCACTAAAATCCCTTTAGTTTATGGTAATTTTAAACATCATCCTAAAACATGAATTTGAATTAATTGATCAAATCGATTCTTCGGAAAGCTCTTTTTAAAAAGTGGGTCCCCAGAAACACTGGTGTAAGGGATTACAATTTCAAAAACGGTATTTATATTACCGTTATTAATCAAAGTAATGCTGTGTTACCAGAACACGCTTTGTTGTTTTGCTTATGTTACGTATTATAACACGTAGCAGGTCAGTATACTAAACTATTCAGGCGAGTATTGTATATAAAGACTGAAATACTAATTCCTTTTAATGCCAAGTAATAAGTAAAGCACATTTTTGACTTTTTAAAGGAGTAATATGTAAAGTGTAACTTTACCAAAACTGGTACTAACCTGTTAACAAATCTGATTCTGCACGATGTAGGATTGTATGTTCATACAGCCGAGTTTACCAAACTACTTTCTTTATACTTATTGTTCCATATTGTTGTTTCTGATAAACCCATTCTTACTAGCACTATTTTTGACTTCTTCCCAACTCAAATTTCAATTATTTTGTACTTTATGTAAATGATTGATAAACATTGTATTCACACTTTGTTGTTCTTAACCACCTCTACATGCTTAAGTTGCAAATTGTGATATTACTCTCTGCATATTGGATGTACTTTCACATTTGTTTTTATGTAGGCACTGCAATTATAATTTAAACTCCCATGGTGCATTCTAATGGCAGGCTTTCAGTGGTAAATAATTAAATATGGAAAAAGATTGGTATACTTTTAGTTTCTACCGGGTCAGACAAACAAACAAATGAAAGGACTGATATGAAGAAGAGGACCGCTGCTGCTGGCACTTTGCCGATTGGAGTTGTAAAAGACGATTGGCAATTATGGGATAATGCTGAATGCTAAAAACAACTCTTGTGCACGACCCCAAGAGAGTCATAATGGCAGTAAACTGACTAGAATATTACTTATGAGAGACATTACAGTCTAAAGTTAGCTATGTTGTCAGCTAACATTAGCCACCATAAGCTACTGGTCATACCAGACCGAGTAACTCTGGAGCAGCAAACTCCCTGAATTTATGCAACTGATCAATGTTGCGTTTTATTGCTGATGAATTCAATTTTTCTCTGATTATTTGTTAAAAAAGTGACGTACTCTCACTAGGGTTGTCTAAAAATATTGTAAGTATTTAAATAGTAAAAACAACAACATATTCAAGTATTAGATCAATATTTGTTTGTTTATTTGTTCAACTTTCATAACCACTTAAGAGAATTGGTGAGTAGTACCTGCTATCTTCTGTACTTAAAAAGAAAGAAAATAGTGCGAACATTTACTGGGAATGACATTTGTTAACTAAAACTATTACGAAATGCTTTCATCAACAACCTTTATTTCCATAACTCAGACGAGACGATCCCCAGACCGCACTGGCGTTATTTAAAACTAACGTGTTTATGTCAAACATGGCCTATCGTTGATGAGAAAAGATGAGGCAAAAATGTAGTTCAAAACATAAACATTTACCAAAATCCTTATTTTTGCTGCTGCGGCGGTGAACTTCAAAAAATGATCAAGCTATTATTATATAGCTTGATCATTTTATATCATTTTATATCATATTATATAGCGTGATCATATTGTTATATTAAGCTATTATTATATCAAGCTATATATGATATATATATATATATGATATATATATTTTAATGATCTAACCCCAAAGTACATTAAAAATAAGCAACTTAACATACTTACTGAGTACTGCTACTTCTACTTCAGAGGAATATATTGTAGTATTACATTTACCTGACATAGAAATGTTACTGGTTACGTTGCAGATTCAGATTTGACTCACAAAATGTAACAATAAAATAGATATAGATAATTAATCAGTAAAATATCCAGCATTATATTAGAACTGTAAGCTCACCCGGTAGAGCAAGCGCCCCGGGCTGAGTCCTTGGCAGCGGCCCGAGTTCTACTCGATTCCCATTTGAGGCCTTTCTCAATCAAATACTTGATAGCTAAGTTTAGTACATTAAAGTTACAACAGTACATTATGGTGATGATGCCCTCGCATGAAGTAAATGTTCAGTGACTTGCCATAAACACACTACCTCCCACTATGACATTGCTTTGCTAGCTACCCACTATGGTCAAGTGTGGTTTTATGTGTCACCCCAAATCAAATCAAGTCTGATGTCTTCATGCATTCGTCCATGAGTTTAAGATTCATAAGAGTCATTGAAGATATTTTGACATTTTACAGGAAGAGGAAAGAGTTACTCATGAAACAAGAGTAAAATGAACGTCCGCTCACTGTCCGTCCTTCTGTCTGCTCGTCGACTCACCACACTTCAGTTTTTCTCTGTTTATCTTTTAATAAGTTAATTAGTGCTGGAACATCGTGATGACTGTTGTCAGGCAGCTTCAGGCTTTATTGGTAAACACCAGCCGGAGGACTACGCAAACCACAAACACACACACACACACACACACACACACACACGCACACATTCAAATGTACACTCACACACATAAGCATCAAATTAACATTTAGAAAGAAAAATACCAGTATAAGTAGGACACGAGAGCATGGTACTGAGCCAAACTCATCAAATACATCTTCTGACAGAATTCTTCATGAGTCTGAATAAAACAGCAAGAAAAACAAGATAACAATATTCTCTCTATCCCTCTGTGTGTGTGTGTGTGTGTGTGTGTGTGTGTGTGTGTGTGTGTGTGTGTGTGTGTGTGTGTGTGTGTGTGTGTGTGTGTGTGTGTGTGTGTGTGTGTGTGTGTGTGTGTGTGTGTGTGTGTGTGTGTGTGTGTGTGTGTGTTTGTGTTTGTGTCAACAGTAAATAGCATAGAGATTATTCTTTTAATTTTCTGTGATCAGCCACTTAATTATTGAAGCCAGACTGAAGAAGCACTTAAGATTTTGTCTTTTTGGAGTGAGCACTCAATTATGTGTGTGTGTGTGTGTGTGTGTGTGTGTGTGTGTGTGTGTGTGTGTGTGTGTGTTTTCTCCACTTAAGTTGTTCAGGCCAGTAATTTGACTCGTGAAAGAGGCATTAAATGCTAAAGAATGAACTGTCATCGGTTATCAAAAATTAAAAGGCAGCTTGTAAACAATGAAACAGAATGCCTTGCAAACATTAATCTCAAAGTCAAACACTATAAAAAAGATAAACAGACACCACAGGAGAAAAATGAATAATAGAGTTATTAAAGCCAAATTCAGCAATGAACTAGAAGCACGTCGTGGTAGATGCATAAAACTGTGGATTCACGACGTAACGTGTACGCACAAAGACAGAGATATGCATATACATTCTTTTCTTCCGATTTATAACGAGGCACGTATGCCTATTTCTGTTTTGTGTAACTGGGTTCACATGCACTAGCCTCATTTCCACTCCCACTGATAGACATAAATAGATGCAGAGATGCTCAACACCTGTTTGCATATATCGATATTGCATATATTGTATGGCCGCTTCAGCACTCATTAGACATGTCGATGAGAAAAACGGGAAAAAATAAGTACAGGCTCAACAGCACCAGCACAGCTCATTACACACGGCTGTGGCTATTTCTAGCCCCAATACTGCTAATTAATTACATGTACCTGTAAACCGTCATCGCGTTGATATCATCATTATTAAACGTCAGAAGGATGATCAATGTGGCTCAAATTAAAACAGACTTTACAAAGTGCTTCACAATTCAGCACAAAATGAAACATTCACTAGTCTACTAGCCATTCATTAACTCGAATAATTTAAATTAAAGTTATTAATTAAATGTATTAATTATGAATTCATTCAAATGGCTCATTATTTACATTAGGTTTAGAAATGGGACTTTGATTGACATTTTACAGAACGCCGTGTAGCCTGCAAAAATGATGACATGATCATTTTTTGTGAGTACATGCTATTTAAACATCTGGCCCCTGACAATGTATTTGAAGGCAACAATACAATACCACCTTAATATAATAGTTTAACATTTTGGGAAATATGTTTAATCACTTTCTTGCTGAGATTTAAAGGGGATGACAGGTTAGGACTGTTGGTACCTCCTGCAGGAATGCAAATTGCAATAGAAAGGCGCCGTGAGGAGGTGTGCGCCGATGTTTGTAGCCTCGGTGATGTCATGGCCGTGTCACAGGGACTCCCTCGTCCAATGAGGCACCAGGTTGTGGTTTAAACCAAATATCACACGCGGGTGAGATTTTAACGCCTGATGGGGATTTGAAGTACTTTCACAGTTTAGGCTTTTATTATTTACATGTAAGCCTCTCTCTTTGTTTCTCACACATGATGAAGTCCCAACAATTATTTGTAAAAAAAAAAAAATTCTAATCAAAGAAAAAACAGTTAGTTGATGGTACAACAACAACACAAACCATAGAGCTTAATCAACACATCTGTCTAAAGCTAGGTGTGGCGTAATTAGCCAATTTGAAAGAAGAGATTTTTGGATCCAGCTCCCCTGCCACCCTGAATAAGATAAGCGGTTACAGAAAAAGACAGAAACCTGTTAATTAAAAGATGCTTCATGGACTGAGGCTGTTTTTTATGATTTATTGTGGCTGAGGTTCCAAAGTCTTGTGGAAAGCCTGAAACCAGAAGAGTCCAGGCTGATACAGCAGCAGAGTAATGCCCCTGGGTGTAATGTTTGAGTCTGCACATACTTTTGACCATGTGGTGTTCTATTGGATTAGAACAAGCGGGATCAAGATTAGCTAACTTTCTTCTGTAATATTGAAGAGTTTTTACTAAATGTGTCTGCTTTTATAATTACGGTCTGAATAATATGACATGAATGCAGCAAAACACCGGCTTCCAACACGCCTGTATTTCACTGATGAAAACAAGTGTGTAATGTCCCCTCTCACGTTTAATCACAGTAAAGACCGCCTTCTCAGTCTGAGGCCTTTGTTGTTCCCATTGTTGGATTTCGGTTTAGTAGACCTTTGTCATCCCGAACAAATCAGTGTAAAGTTCAATTGTCGGCCACTTGAATACTGTATTGACACTAGAGAGATTTTTTTGGCAGAATCTGATTTAGATTTTTTTTTTAAGAACTATTATTGACAGCGAAGCTCCAGATTCATGTTATTCACCAAACATACAGAAAAATTATTTTAGCCGTCCTGAAGTCGGTCTACACGGTCAGCAATTCTAAATATTATCCCTTTACTTTGTTTTTCAACTATAGTAGTTATTTGCATAAAAACTCATGATTGTATCAAAATACGTGATTGTATTTTTATCTAAATACTTGCTTGGGTTAAAAAAAAAAGGAAGTGAAACAGGTCATAATTTCTTCTCTAATATCTTTTCTTGCTGTGTAAACATCTCCTTCAAACAACTGTATTTATTAAAGCTTCTCGCCAATAACTTCTCTGTCTGTGATGGCCTTATCAGGTAGACATTACTCCACTTTATCTTCACGTAGCAAATAGTTGTTTGCTGCTATATTAAATGCTCTGAATTATGAATTTAGCCCCTTTAATGTGCCACTCAGAGATCTGTTATACAAGCACTTAGTGAGGAATCACAGTCTCTGCATGTTCTCATGCTGCAGCATCACACACATTCAGTCGAAGCATTGTGTGTGTTCATTCTTCGTCTGGTTGCTGTAGTCTTTTTATGCTCTGTTGCTCCATCGTCTGTGTCTGTTTCCCAGCATCTGAGTACTTCAATTCGACAGACATCATGAAACCATGTTTAGCAATTTATATGCAAAGCAGAGAAGAAGAAGAAAACATCTACTGGAATGATCCACGGTTAACGGGGAGAGATGTAATTGGACAGAAGGTTGCTGGTTGTGGATGTGTGCGATTGCTTCGCAGAAAGAAAAAGAAATGCGCACGTACATGCACACATGTGATTTAGACATCTGCACAGACAAGAGACCTTGTGAGAGCTCTTTAGCAGAGGTCGAAGGTAAAGATGATGCTCAGAGAAGTCTATTCATCAGACCTGAGCGGGGGCTCTGCAATCCTTGTCTTCCCTGCAGGCTGTTGAGAGTGGAGGAGGCGGAGGATTCGTCTGATGAGGTTTAATGCAGATAGTGAAGAGAGTGTGTGTGGTTTTCTGTCGCTTCAAGTTTGTGCGTGGATGTTACGGACAGGAATTATTGGAACACTGATGTTTGTACTTGGGGCATATTTGCATATACATACGCATTAGTGTTTATGTTCATGTATGTGTGTGAGAGGGGAGGTGACGGCTCTTACAGTAAATGCATGTGTTGGTGTGCATTACAGTGTTTTATTTAGTGACAAGGTCATGCAACCATCCTAATTTCCATAAAAGCATTCATTTAATTTGTCTCTCGTGGCTTATCTGAATACTTTCCCTCCACGGAAGGAGATTTCTGCCTTTATCTAGTAGTCAACCAAAGGTCAAAGGTCATAGGTTCACCGGGTAAACACCAAGTTATCCCTCAGCAGTCTCATCTCAACATCTTCTAATAACTATGATAGTAAATAATGTCCTGTGAGCAACCCAGAGAGCATTTTGTGACAAAACTTTTGGAATGACTGAACTTAAATTTTTGCAATACAACATTCCTTTAAAAGTGGGTGTTTTCTAGGTATGAGTCAATTTAGACATCAGTATTCATTCAACGTATAGAGTAAATCACATCTTTTATGAAGATTAGCCAGCTCATCACAAAAGTGGTGACTGAAGATACGCTCCTAAGTTAAGCTTCGTGGAAGGAGAAGTCTTCCGCAAGTTGATGGCGTTTGTTGAGCGCGAGTATAAGCTACCACCGCGGCGAACAACAACTACTAGTGAAGGAGTTGTAATGTTATGAGGAAAGCATGGTGGAAATGAGGGCTGATCTGCAGCTACTGCCATTATAGAAATGCATACACGCTATTCCTATGGTCTC
Organism: Leptoclinus maculatus; assembly: GCA_032191485.1. Taxonomy (NCBI): domain Eukaryota; kingdom Metazoa; phylum Chordata; class Actinopteri; order Perciformes; family Stichaeidae; genus Leptoclinus; species Leptoclinus maculatus. Next base: position 21,852,080 of record JAVDOI010000009.1, read on the forward strand.
AGACAGTCCCAAGTTTAATAAACATAAACAAACGCTCCCAAAGCCAATAACTAGTGCAAGAACTCTAATTTGTGATGTCATCAAGTATGATGACGGATCCCTATTATGGGTACATTTTCATTTACATTTCCATGGAAATAACGTATTGGAATTCTTAATTTAGGTTGTATTCCCCTTTAGCAAGAATACATTTCAAACTAAAATCGTGTAGATGACATCGACACAACTATACAGGTTGTTACAAGCCAACTTAAATCAAATACCAACTCTTAAATTTACATTTTTTTTTGATCAACATGACAAATCAAATTGAACCTAACCATATCATATCAACCATTCCTTAACAAGATCATATCTTGCAATATACAAACTGGATTCAGACCATAAATTACAAATGAGTATCAGTTTTTTTTATTTTTCCAGTTGTGGCATCACATCAAAAGGTAGTTTATATTGCTTATTCAAGTAATGTCATTTCATCATGTAAAAAGTTTGTGATGCAGTGAGAAAGTACCAGCTTCATGCCTCAACTACACTCAAACATTTTTAACTGCAAAATCCAACCAAAGACGAGAGAACTCTTGTTCTCCATTATATTATGACTCCTCCTCAGTGCCACCTGGTTCTCTGCAGTGATAATGTAACATGATGATTCACAGCTTTTTGGGCCAGTGGCTCCTTAAAATGAAGTGTGTCACGCTTGCAACAGCTCACCACATGAATGTGTCTACGAATTGAGAGCACTTCAACAAAATAGCTATTTTCTCCTTTTAAAATACTCAGATTGCTTCATCTGACTGGCTGAAGAGGTCATTTTCTGCATTTAAAGTTGCAAGATCCGAGACTGGGAGCATAACGATTGCCTCACAACATGTCGACAGCGGGCTGCTCATAGCTAACAGCGCTAACAGCGCTAACAGCGCTAACAGCGAAAACTACGCCGAGAGTGCTGGCTGAGCCAACAGTGTTTGCCTGAGGAGGAACAGGAGGATTGGGGCTTTTGCTTGTGCGATGACGCAGTCGGCCGGGACGGCGTTATCAACTGTACCTGCCGCATGAGAGCAGTGCATAGCAGCGGCCGTGAGCTGAGCAGTGGAGCACGCTCACATGCAGTAACACACGCTAAAAGCATGCACGGCTGGCCCGGCTATGTCAAGAAAGCAAGGAGAAGCTCTGATAACAACAAACACAGAGGGTTGACATTACTACACTATATCTTTACATAACAAATAGTTGTTTGCTGCTATATTAATGTTCAGAATGTTACATGCAGCTCCCTTAATGTGAAATCTAAATGTTCTTCTTTCCTGCTCAATGACTTAATGACTCCTCAGATATTACAAGGTTTTTATTTGTCATTGTCATTGACGGGGTTACACAACGGAATTTAGATACATGAGAAAAACAAGAAAACATAAAAACAACAATATTCTATATGGAGGGTGGAGGATGAATTAAGGAGTCTCACAGCCAGAGGAAAGAAGGTGTTTTGAAGTCTGGTGGTTCGGCAGCTTATACTTCTGTATCTCTTCCCAGACGGCAGCAGGGTGGACAGGTTGTGGCTGGGCTGGGTATTGTATTTTAATATCCCCTACATCTAGGGACCTGACCCCAGGTTGGGAAGAACTGGTGTGACAGCTTCAGTATTTTTCAGTATCTCAACACAACAAAAATACAACAGAATATAGAACTCCGTTTTCATTTTGTCGGTAATCCTCTGATTTCAAAAACACAAAGCAAACTGACAAAGCAGCTTCCACCTGTCCTTCCTGCCTCATCTGATTTGGAATTACTGAACCCATCCGCTCCAATCACATCCGTTGAGAGAAGGAGAGAGAGAGAGAGAGAGAGATAAACCAAGAAGCACACAGACACACACACTTGTGCAGAAAGACCAGTGGAGAGTGAAGTGAAGGAGGCTTTGGGTTGGGACTCAAGAGCTCTCATACATCATCCCATTATCTCGGCTGTGTTTATGCGTGTGTGTGTTCTCGCATTTCTCCTCGTTTGTTTCTGCATGTTGTCTGATGTTTGCATACACGCAAGAATTTGCCTTTGTGCATGTCGTGCGTGAGCAGCCAGGAGACGGATGCTATTATTTGCTTGTATACGTTTCCTCTGCTGAGTTTACTGCTTCCATCCATCATCAAAGATTTCTACCGTCCTCGGACGGGCAAACGTTGGTCTCAACTGCGCTGACTAACGCCAGTTTACACACCAGTGGACTGGTATCGAGGATGAATGGTATCAGGGTCTCAGATTATGTCTTTGGCAACGTGGAACACTGAGCAGAAAAGTAGACTGGATGAACGATGGAGGGGCACAGTGGCAGTTCAATCAAGAACGCTGAAGACTGTGGTTGATAACTTCATATCAGAGGAACAGCTGAGTGCAGGGAGGTTGGCCAGCGGGGTCTGCTTCAGGGATGATATTTGATAAACTGCCCCGCAGTTCTGAGATGCATTTTGAGGATGAAGCAGAGCAGCAGTGGTTTGAAGTTTTGATATATGTCGACTGTAGTAAACAACATAATATCAAAAAGCATGATCCAAACACGTCCTCTGAGAATTATGTTCATGTTGTGCTAATTTGCAGAAGCAAATATGTTACTATAAGAAAATTTGCTGCCAAAATAACGTTTTATGTCGACATAATTCAGACACAGATTGAGATCTCGGTTCGAATTTTTAAAAAGTCGACAGGACAAGACGGGATGTGTAATCTTTCCCGAACCTTAACAGCTTGGCTGAATGTTGCCTAAACTTAACCACACAAGGGACTCAGGATGCTATTGTACCCCAACAATCTCCTTACAGCTTGCGTGTGGTACAAACATGTAGCACTTCCTTTTTTGGGAAAAATAAATCTATTTGATTTGGAGCTTCGTCAACAAACACAAAGACAAATATGTTGATTTGATCATGGCTATGCTTTTTGGAGATGGCCTGAATTCTGTGCAGGAATATTAAAGCTCTTAATAGGGATGCATTGTGCAAAATTTCAAGGGAATCGGAGTCCTTACCACTGCTCTGAGTTGATATTTGAATACATTAATTTGCACGCCTGTATTTGCATGATGTGTTGTTATGGCAGTTTGTACCAACAAGAATAATTTAGAGTCACAGAGAAACTGTATGTGGCATTTTAAAAATCACTAATGAATAACTTAATGGAGCCTCATTCAAATGTCGAATGTACCAAATGTTATGAAAACTGGACAACATTTATAGAAGCATTGGTGAGAATATTGCATTCCAAAAAAATCAGTTCAGCCATAGCTGACACTGGACATGTGTCTTACAACAGGCGATCCAGGGAAAAATACAACAAGAGTTGAGGATTTATGTGCCAATTTAAAGCGCTTTGTAATTGGACTTTGTGGCGGCTTTGAATCTGGAGATTCACCAAAAACTAATCAGTTGTTCTCTGGCCTAACTTTCCCCCAAATGTTACTGAAATCTGTCAGCAAATGTATCCTGCACACTGACAAACACACACAAAAGGTGAACATTTTCCTCACATCAGACTATTGGCAAACCATATGCATCAATTTTGTATTTCTGTTTATTTCTGCGAGATGGTGTCTGTCACTGCTACTTAGCTGTTCCCTTCAAGTACCTCAAGAGAAACCAAAATGTGTCACTAAGATTTGTTCAAGCGCACATTTTCTGTTTGAAGCTTGGAACACATCACACGATTTAGAGCCCAATTATAACCCGGTTTTGACCGTGACAACGGGCTTTTCAACACTGTGGAGAGTCTGCAGAAAAGAGGACGGGTCACCTTGGACAGTCGACGCACATTATCTTTAGAGTGCGTCGGGCATTTGGATTCCAATCTCGGCCTTTCAATTGAGCCTCGCTTTTCAGTCGAGATTTGAAACATGTCTTGTTTTGAGGAATGAGATTGGTGCAAATTGGAACGTAATCCTGCAGTTTGAAGTGTTGGACAACTGTAATCTGAGTGCAGTCTGCTTGTCTATGACGTAATCTACAAAAGCCAGCCTTATGAATGTGCGATCAATCATTCCACCACCGCACACGGTTTAAAAGTCTTCTGGTCTGACCAATATTTTTCTTAGCGCTTAAATAAATCACTGGGAACAAAGCCGCTGGTGTCTTCAAGAGAGAGGACGGTGCAAGTAGTTACTCATGAAGACACTACTGTAAATGTGAAATATGTTTCACTTTCCCTGCTTCTTCTGGATTTGATGTGTTGTACTTTGTGCTTGTAATTTTGAGGGGAAAGTCTTCACTGAGATTAACGTGAACATGATCAGACGGACATTTGTCGAATGTGGTTGTCTTTTCCTTTTTGTACGCATGTGTCTTGCTTTCTCATATTTTCTTGCTAGATAACAGCTTGGCTGCAAAAAAGGATTTCACTTGCTCACACACACACACACACACACACACACACACACACACACACACACACACACACACACACACACACACACACACACAGAGAAGCAGGGGGTGCAGAGATGTAATATGTAGTGACATGTTTGAGTGGAGCTCAGAGACAGAGTGAGTGAAGCAGGGAACGTCTTTAATGTAACACCTACTCATCTACATTAGAAACAAACAAGTTGAAGACAACACCACTTCAGACAGGCTTAGACACTGACTCACACAGTGTCACACACACACACACACACACACACACACACTGCAAGAATATAAAGGCTGCACTGCCAAAGGAATACACTCCATATTCAGCCATGTTCTCATATGCTTGGTACCAAATATTCAACGAGATAGAGACATGGAGGCAGTATGGACGCATCACTGCTTTGAAGAAAATGTAAGGTGACCTTCCCTTCCCTGCGTTGTGAATTCAGAAAATACCACGAGCAGAAGATGATATAACTCCGGTGCACTGTTAACCTCTGCAGAACACACAAACACAATATCTTACCCATCGCTTTCAAATGACTAACTGAAAACTAAATGAAACTAATTGCAATAGCTTTGTAAAGTCGCTGTGCAGTTAAATGCCAAAAACGTAAGACTCGAAAAACTTGTCGTTTGCCACCTCTGACACATAATAGAGTTCTGTGGCGTTGTGCGTGGGCGTGTGTTTTTTCAGGTTACTAATTACAGAGCGCCACTCTGCATGGAAGGAGCTGTTGTTCAGAGTGAATGGAGGCGCAGCTATCAGTGGAGAGTCAATGAGAAGGCACAGGCTATAAAGATGGTGGCCGTGATAAGAACAGGTTGCTAGGCACTCTTTTTTTTTCTCCCCTCACCTCTCTTTCTCTTTCCACCGGAGCTCACTTCATCCAAGCCGAGCCGGTTCATGTGTCTCCGAGGATGATGGGATAGCTTCTGGAGGGCAAACAAGTCAAACTACTTGACTACGAAGACACACTGGGGCCAAAAGTTTAAGTATAGATGCTAAACTTTATGCCCTAAGGGGAGATCTGTCTTGCAGCCGCGTAAAACACAAAACACAGAGTCAAACATGAGACACAATAAATACACAACACATTCTGTACACATGACATCTATTGCACTTCTGTCCATCCTGGGAGAGGGATCCCCTCCTCTCCCTCTTTTCTACCCGTTAAAGGTTTTTTTGGGGGAGTTTTTCCTGTTCCGGGACGTCGCATGTGTACAGATTGTAAAGCCCTCTGAGGCAAATTTGTAATTTGTGATTTTGGGCTATACAAAAATAAATTGAATTGAAATATTTAGAAACAACAACAGCACATACATACACAAACTGGCAGTAAAAAAAACATAAATTGTTGACAGCCTGGCGTACATCCAGCCATTTATCATCCCGTCTGATCATAAATGGTTAAAACGAGCTCATCATTATCACCCACCAATTTTATATGGACGACAGATCCTCAGCTGAGTTATGACAACATGAGGTAAAATATTTTTCTCCGGCATGTCCAGAGGGGACAATCTCAAGCTCTCCGCACAGAGCATGAAGCGGAGACTGTAAAATAACTCAAACCTTTGAAATAGCTATTTTTTTGGAAGATTGGGCAGACGTTTAGCTGAAGAAGTTAAGGTAGATAAGGCAGTGTGGTGTCAACGATCCTAAAGCTATGCGGTGCAGCCCGTCCTGTGCCAAACCAAGTGATGATAGAAAAGATAATAAATGACTATCATGGAAAAATACAAGAAAGTATCTTAAGTTTTCCACAAACTCCCAGACCAATTCAGCCTCAAAATAAAGTGCCGTCAATTTGGGGCTTTTTTACAGATTGCTGTAATAAATGTCATTGAATTTCAGTTGATTATCAATTAAGATACAGTCTATATATATACAGCTATTTGTAGTCCTAAACTTTTTCAATGGTCTAACTCTCTAAGAACAAGGAAGCAGTTTTGGTTAAATGTTAGTCAACACGTTCTTTATTAACAGTAGGTAGAAGATCTTCTACAGTCCTAGTTATGGTGATAACGTGCTCAAAGTTACATGTCAACTCATGACAAACACGAGGATGACACATGATAGACGGCCAATGAGTGATCGATACGTTTTCTCTCCATATTGGCACATGCTATCTCTGCAACAGGTCATTCAGTGGTTGAAGTAAACACTTTGAAATGGCTGCAGACACTTTCTCAGTTTGATTTCCTCCTGTCATTATCACAGGGATTGGACCTTAAGTGGCTGCTCCCACACCCCGCTTCCTAAAGTAGTTACACATTGGTGGAGGGAAGACTTTGTATGCAGCTTGAAGATGGAAGCATCTTAATCTTTTTCAACAGCTGGAGAGAATGCGAATGAGCCACAGTCTGTTTTTAAAGCTCCTCCTGACGTTTTTCAAATAGCTGTCTGATCTGCACAGGACGTATGAAATGTAAACTGAGTATTCGTGTTTTACTTATATGTATAAATACATACGTGTTTGTATGTAAAATGGGGAAGTTGACTGTGTGTGTGTGTGTGTGTGTGTGTGTGTATATGTGTGTATGTGTGTGTGTAATTGGTGATTCTGACATGTTTGCTGGATCATTCAACGCCAAAACAACTGTAACGGACGGCTGAACAAACCCATTACTCTGGCTCAGTGCTTCTGACACACACACACACACACACACACACACACTCGAGACTCAACAATGACCCGCAGTGACTTCAGACGACCACATGACCTGCTTTACACTCCATGGGAAAAGGGCAGGCAAAGAAAGAAGTGGTGGGGTGGAATAAAGAAAAGTTGAAATGGATAGTTGGGGTAAGTACTGGAGGAAATCTGTGGCATTGTTTTAAATAAGATCAAGAGGAATTAATTAATTCTCTCAACATCTGTGTTTACCAGATGGGTGCAATAGAATATTTCCAATCAACTTCCCGACACACAATCAAAAGCAACCCTATCTAACCTGTACTATCATCTACAGGTGTTTGTGTGTGTGTTTGTGTGTTTGTGTGTTTGTTGGGAAGGTGTGGGCATTAAATTGAGCGATGGAGTGCGCTCATTGATTTCCACAGTAAAGGAAAAGTAATCTTCTCTGGGCTGGGTTCAATTTGTGTGTGTGTGTGCCTTTCTATGTGTGTGTGTGTGTGTGTGTGTGCGCCTTTCTATATGTGTGTGTGTGTGTGTGTGTGTGTGTGTGTGTGTGTGTGTGTGTGTGTGTGTGTGTGTGTGTGTGTGTGTGTGTATGTCAGGATCGCTCTGTGATTGAAACAGTGGTCAGAAAACAGTATTAGAGATTTTATAGGCTCTCCTCGTACATATATCACTCCCAAATCAGTTGATAGCAGATCCTAATTGCAGCAATAAAACAGGAACAATGCCTGTTCTGTCCTCGCATGCTTTTATTTGCGAGGATGTGGAAGCGTTCAGGTCAGGTTCGCCTCTACAGCTCTAAATTGCTTTCCAGCGAACTGGTACATGACATTTTTCAACCGGTAGAAAGGAAAAATACGCCTCTTTGCCTCACAGAGCAAGTCGTACTGTATGGGCAAATAAAGCATCGGAGGCTTGTAAGATTTATAATGCCTATAATGCCTATAATGTCTGAAATTGAGGGACCTTTTAATATGAAAAGGATTCTAAAAACACGTTGTTTTTTTTAACAATATGAACACTTGCACCATCCTCACAGCCTCTGCCCCCGACAAACAAAAGGTATTGTGGATATTTAGATGTCCCTTTATCATTGTAGTCCATCCTAATGCTTTGTTGTTTAACACATCCCAATGGGAGACGCACTAAGAAATAAATCTTCTTTTTTTTTCTATCAGTAATGGTCAATTCCAGAGACACATAGAGGACCTTAGCGATGAAACATAACCAAGGTTAATTCAATATAATCTTCTCCAAGTGTGATTTATCCGATTGCCAATAGTGCAGACAGACACTCCGTCTGGAAATATTTATCTTATTGATTTAACAGCATTTTGTTTTTATAATGTATCATTCATTAGAAGACTGATGTTGTTTGGACACATGAAAACATATAAATCTCCCAATAATGGATAGCGGTGATGGGTTAGGTGATAAACAGTCTTCATGTGTGTGTGTGTGTGTGTGTGTGTGTGTGTGTGTGTGTGTGTGTGTGTGTGTGTGCGTGTGTGTCAGTGTGTGATAAGGAGGAAAGACATGTCAAGACAAACTCTTGAGCAGTAGATGATAACCAGTAGATAAGTGATTACTAGCATGCAGTCTTCATGCTTACACTTAGCCTTGGCCCCTAGACTTTACATTTATAATATGTCATACCGATAAATATTACTTATCTAGGCTCTGGGAGGGGTTTACGAACTTAAGACCTCCATGGATTCAAAACGCATTATATAAATGGTAATAATTAAACCTCAAGGTGTCATGTCAACAGTTTTATGGATGTGTCTTGTATAATGGTGGTCTATGGGGAAACATCTTTTTTTAGGCCGCAGGGGGATTTTGCAACTGCAATATCTTAAGTGGCCACAGAAAAAAGACATTGTAGCAAGGCTAAGTGATGGCACGGCATCCAGCTCTCTTAATTCATCTCGAGTGAAGCATTTAGCAGCTAAAGAGACTATATTTCCAGTTGGCAGAGACCAAAAACAGAGCTGAAAGGAGAGTAAATATAACACACTTCTAAAGCCTTGACAGCACACTCGTAGGACGAGTAGACTTATTTTGCTATTGAAGCCTGAATAATGGCCATTGTGAGCGCGAGTGTCACTTCTCCCGCTACTCACAGCCATTTCAGCTGCCTGTTTTATAAAGTTCGACATGCACAAGCATTGAATAACAGAGCGTTAGAGGAATACTTCATCCACAAAATAACCGTTTGCATATAAATTACTCACGGCGTATTACCTTAAATTCTTGAAGAAAACGTTTCTCGCATGTCTCCTCAGCGAACGGAGAACACAAACTGAATATGTCCTTGTACGTGCTGCAAGTTTAGACAATATACCGATATGTTGGTAGTTGCAAAATTGTTTTTAAACACTTTTGGTGAAAATGCATGTTTTTAGGAAGTACTGAGCATACGACTGGATAAACGAGACCTTTATTATACTGCACGAGTTGTGTGAATGGTAATGGATGTATTTATATAGTTGTGTTTCTGTTGTTAAAGGTGCTAAACACAAGAGTATTGCTATTAGAGGTCAGAACAAATGGAACGTTTTACAAACCGTCATCGCTGGAACTGGGCTCCGGGAAACGCCTGGCTGTCATTTTAAATGAGTGGAAAATATTTCAAAGATGTAAACCATCAATTCACACTTAAGGATGAATTCCATGTTTCTATAAACTGGTGTATTAAAAATTATGCAAAACTAGCCCTCAATAGTAAAACACGTCACAAACTCTAACGAATGTCGCGGTGAGAAACTTATCAGCCGCAGCCTCCGTATCAGCGCAGTGCAGAGCGGCGACGGTAGACATTAATCCACTATATCTTTACATAGAAAATAGTTGTTTGCTGCTATATTAATGCTCTGAATATTGTATTTAGCGCCTTCAATTTTGGACCCCATTTACTTCAGTTCATCAAGGATTTACTCCGTTTTCAGATTCTCTATTCACTGTGGAATCATGTGTGAAATGCACTTTATTAATGTTAGAGAATGACAGCAAAGGGGGGGAGACAGAGGGGCCACGGTTCGGAATTGAACTTGGGCCGCTGCCAAGGACTCGGCTCACATGGGACACATGGTGAACTTGAGGTCACTCCGGGAAAAAGGTTTTCTTCAAGATTCAACCGAAGACGCGGCGAGTGATTGATGTGCAGATGTTCATTTTGTGGGTGAAGTATTCCTTTAAGTTGGGTTTCTTGCTCCTGTGCGCTCATGTGCTGCATGGAACCATTTCGTTGTATATTCAGTTATTCATCCATGCAGTTGGCATGAATAAACATTAGAAAATATACAGGGAGAGAACGTTGGCCAGTTTATTATTGTTTTTTTTTTAAACTTAGTTTGTCCCGGCGAGGGAGAGAAAAAAAAAATGTAATACTGATATGATCTGAGAAGATTGACTTCCTCAACTTTAAATGGGCTCTTTCACAGTCGTTCCTAGTTTGTTAAAGTCATAATATGGATAAGATCTGACTTAATTGAGATGATAAATTGATTCAGTGATCTCGGAAAGTGGAACAAGAGGTGCGGTTCTCTCTGTGTCATGAGGACTGTCTGGTTGTTTTGTTGTTTTCCTGGCTTCCATGTCTCCGTCTCAAGCCCCAGGCCATGTCCTCTCCCCTAACTCCCCAGACACTGCCATTCTCTACCTGCCCACCTTTTCACATTCCCTCATCAGACCTGCAGTACATATTCAGTACCAGCCTCTTTTCCCTAGTCAGTTGCCTAGTTAATGTCGCTTTGTTGCTTCATACCATTGCTGATATTGTCACTCTGCTTGTCCTATATTACAATTATAATGCGCACAAGTGACGGACTTCAACGCTTCTAAAAACACTTTAGTGGGGATTGGCCGTAAGGATAGAAGGTGTTTACGAATTGTAAAACAGGGTTAGGGTATACTTGTGATTTTTGGGCTATACCAAAAATGACTTAACTTGACACGGGCAACACTTTTTTCTTTGTTCATATTGTTATGGCTCTGCTCTAGTGACACCCAGAAAATCTGCAACACACAGTCGGTTTTATTTTCTAAATCAAGTCATTTTTATTTTGTAACACATTTGATGCAGAAGCTCAGATGAGCATTAGTAGACCAGTAGACCAAGTCAATGATAGGGCCGGATGATTTGTCATTATAATAATTGAAATAATAGCCAAATGTAGAATTACTGTACGACTTGTAATATGAAGATATCTCTGATGCAGCCGCAGTGCAATGACGAGTAATAGGAGGTGCAAATATTTCAATAATCTAAAAGCCTCAGCTTTAACATCTGGCTTTGATCCTTTGAGTCCTTCAGAATCAAAAAGCAAGAGCTTATTTCAAGGCTCACCATTTTCCACAAACTGCAATCACAATAATCATCACAATCACACAGGAAGAAGTCCATATCCAGCAGGATGATAGCGTGATGCAACAGAAATGCAGACAAAAAACACGTTTAGAGTAAAACTGGTGATTCTCAACCAGAGAGCTACTTTCCTCTGATTTTTACATGTATAATCAGTAACACGGTCTGATCACACAATTACGACAGATTTCAGCAGTGGTAGTTACCCTTTCAGCCTGTTTTGATTAGTCAACTGACAGTTTACCTGCAGGGGGGAAGCAAGGCCCGGTAGAGTGATTGCCAATCATACAATCAGAGCAGCTATTATGCTATTATGAATCATGCCTATTCTACTGGCATGCACTCTCCTGTGGGTTTGACAGAGAAACTTTGTACTTGCAACAATTTTAGTATTACTACGAACTGCACGCCAGTGAAATGTAGGAAATGCTGTTTTACTTGCCGTGAGTCTTGGCCCTGTTGCACCAAATTCCATAGAAAACAATGAAAAGCTGCTTAAAAGCAATTCAGGAAAAATAAAAAAGCCTTGTCTTTAGCAGGGAACGAATCTTCAGATGATGATGATGATGAAATTGTGAAAATGTGTATTTGAATGACTATACTGGTATTAAGAAATACATACACACAAATGCCCTCCAAGAACACCTCAACATCCCCCGTTTTTAAAAAAATGTTTCCAGCACCCCCAAAGTTCTCTGAACTTCCCCCGTTAACAAATGCTGTAACTGAAAAAGCAATTAAAGCTCATTTTGTTGAGCGATGTTATATAGTTACAGTTTCCCCTCATTGATTCCTCGTTTCACCAGGAGCTGTTAGAATAAATAGTTTAAGGGGGCGGGGGAGCTAAACCATGTAGTATCTTGGTCAGAAAATGTCAAACCTCAATACGTTGTTTTTTAAGATAATATGCCAATTGTGGTGTTATTTCTTTCTTTTTTTTGTCCTTTTTTTTGTGCATCCATAGAAATGACCAGTTGTTTGTGTATATATAATAATATGAATAATATATCTATATTTATTCATTATATATTCTGTTAAAACAAAGTGTTGCCTTTCCAAAATGAGTGAAACCAAACATTGCTTTCCTCATTTTGCAACTTTTTGTGATGGGAGTTCTCTGCGCATGATTTATCTGTTTGTCACTTTTCTTCACTGTGGTATAATTTGGGGCGGCCATGGATCATTGGGTAGAGAGGGTCGTAAGGTTGGCGGTTCGATCCTTGGCTGCTATACGTGTCCTGTGCCAAAGTGTGCCTGAGCAACACACTGAACCCCTCACCGCTCCCCGGGCACTTCTCAGCAGCCCACTGCTCCCAATTGGCTATAGGGGGGGGTTAAATGCAGAGGCTGAATTTCATATATATGTATAATGACGATGATAATAAAGTTGAAGTTTTACAAGAAGTGTGCATGTATAACTATTGTGCAGTTAGAAGTAGTACTGTCTGTGCCACTGAAGATAGTAGATGTTTGTGCTGTAGTTGGTGAAAACAGAACTGACTCCGACTGGCTTCATTTTCTCTGTCAATGTAGTTCTCTCTCAGTACACAATTCATAAATGCTGAGTAAGAACTAACAACAGCATTTCTTCTCTCCATAATGATCAGTATTCAAAAGTACCAATGCCACAATATAAGTAAGGTAAATCCAATCGGGTTGATGATGCTTGAATTTTCATTTAACAAAAGAAAAAAGGGCCAACTCTCAGTGGTGACTCAACTTGCAGCAAACTGGAACTGAAAAGGGAACAGTGCATATAGAATTTGTATTTTTTTTTTACACCTAATTCATTTCAGACCTTGGAGACAGATAATGAAAATCATTTCTGCAGGCTTGTACAGTCATTTTCACTGAGTATTGAGCCAGGGGAGTGTAAATAATAGGGAAGCAAAACTTAGAAAGGGCTCGAAGATAAACAACGTAGCAAAGACGAAGCTTGTGTGTGAGTGAAGGCAGCGGGTGGCTGTGTGTGTGTGTGTGTGTGTGTGTGTGTGTGTGTGTGTGTGTGTGTGTGTGTGTGTGTGTGTGTGTGTGTGTGTGTGTGTGTGCATATGAAGATAAAGGGGGAATATAGAGGTTGCTTAATATGGAAAATTATTTATTATTGATGAAACATCACACACAAAAGAGCAAACATGTATCCTTAGCTACTTCTTCCTCCAGTTGACCCGTGGCATCTGCGTTTCATCTTCATCGTCTGTGTACCAGTGAGTGGACACTCAGTGGACATCCTTTTCTCATCACCCACACATTTTGTTTTCATTCCTGCGGCAGAAAAATGTAATGTGAGACCTGCTGCTAATAAAATGCCCAACGCTGGGGACTTTGAAGATCTTAATAGCACAACTGCCGATGCAAGTCCATAAACGCGTAAAGATTGTCGTCCTGCACCAGCAAACAACAGCACATGCAAGTAATTAATTACCTGGCATGATTGCCACCCCACCCCCCCCCCCCCCCCTCTCCCCTTCACTCTGTATGCTGCTGTTGCTCTGTGCTGCTAATGTTGTTTATCCTACTTTTTTTTTTTGTCGTCATTATGTGTTTGATTCCTGCAACCTAATTTAATTTTCCACTGCAGAAAGCTTCCCAACGCCGCTGTCACTTTGTGTGGTAAGAGGTGGTGGCAGCAGCTCTGCTAATTTCCCTCTCTGCGGAAGCTCGAACTTTATGTTTCGTGTCTCGCCATCAACTGCGGTGACATACTCGCACACACCGAGGCAAACGCACAGTTACACATTCATGCACACTTCCCAATAGCCTCAGGACAGCCTGGAGCAACTCCAATTAACAGCAGCGCCCACTCAATAAAAATCGCAAACTCCTCTGTTCTGTACATTTTGTGGGACTTTCAAAAGGGGACGCTCTAAATTTTATCCTTTAGGAGGAATATTTGCCCTAAAGCAACATGTCAAAGAACACAGACACACACACACACACACACACACACATATGGAGGCACACGTCATCACAACACACATGCACGCATAGTGCCACTGGGAGATGTTTCATCTGTATCTTTCCGACGACTTTTTATCTTTATTACCATCGTCATCATTCTAACCTCCGCAGTACTGAACATCTTACCCTGGAGAGGAAACGTGCATGCATACACACGCATGCAATGGCTCATGTGCAAAGAAAGACAAACACACACACACACACACACACACCGTCTAATGAAGGTTTGAGTGTGGGTGGATAAGAAGAGGAATGCTGATAAGGAAGAGATAGAGGGTCGGATGTAGAGACATAATGGATGAAAGGGAAGTGAGAGGGGTGGGAAACAATGGTGGAGCTGCGTGGTGTGTTGAGAGAAACATGAAAAGCGGATGAAATGAGTGAGAGAGCAACAGTAGGAGGGCAGGAAAGCAATGAAATGGCTGGAAGAGTGACAAAGGAGGGACGAGAGCTTCTGCGGTTAGTTCGTCCCAATATTGAAAGTAACAAGGGACGGAGGGGAGGAGAAAATAAGAGAGAGAGAATGAAATGGCCTTGAGTGGGACCGGTGATACGCACGATGAATAATAGAAGGACAGAAGCTGCATAAGAAATTGAGATGCTAAGAGAACGGGATGACAGGAGGGGGGTGGCGAAAAGACGCATTGAAAGGAGATATAAAATTAATAAAATACAAAGGGAAGTTAACAGAAAGGGGTTTGTTAGAAAAGATTCAATTAGATTTACCATAGAAAAGCAGAACAGCCTGACGTGAGTGGGGGATTTAATTATGGTAGGAGTATTATCAAATGGGGCTAGAACTACAAATGCAGCTGTCAGTTCATTTTTTGTTACCTATACCTAAATACAATCTTCCTCTTTGAGATGCTGTAGATGTGGTAGGTGGGGGTGCCATTTAACCATATTCTTTGAAGTGTTTTCCAACGACTCTGATAGGTTTTCACTTCTTTCTGGGAGTATGATGAGAAGTTAGATGTCTGTCTGTCTGTGACTGCGTCATCGCCGTTCGAACCGTTTCAAATGTGAGTCAAGCAGGCTGCAACCTGCGGGTCTGAAAAGTGAAGCCAATGCGGAAGTGCCTTAAACTTGCATTCTTCCAAATGGCCAGCAGGGGGCGACTCCTCTGGTTGCTTACAAAGACTGATTGTATAGAAGTCCATGAAACAATGACTCTGCTTCGAACTAGATTTATTACCTCAGTAGACATTGTACACATGAGTTTATGGTCTCAATCACTACAGCATGATGTTTATTTTGTACAATTATAGTCCCATCTAGAGTTAAATCGACAATATAGCAGGGTTTATGCTTTAAGGCGGGGCTACCTTGTGATTGACAGGTCTAACCCTTTCAGAAGTGTGTTTTCAGATCATGAAAGTAAACATTTTGGTCACCTAAAAATGACTTTTTCGGCATTCAGTTGTACTTCGCTCCACCCTCCCGTGTCACTTCTGGTTGCAAAAAGCCAATATGGCGACAGCCAAAATGCCAATCTTGAGGCCTCAAAACGGCAGTCCACAAACACAATGGGTGGCGTCACGGTGACTACATTCGCTTCTCGTTTACAGTCTATGGAGTCAAGAAGCTGAGCACTTTGGCAGTGGCAGCAGTTTGAGAAGAAGTTTAACAGGCCAATACCATGATTTGTGTAATGTTTTTATACATGCTGGATGTACCAGAGAGCATCAGGATGACATATTAAGCTGAACTACAAAGGATCAAGCCCCCCTGTAGGTGGGCCCATGTGGGCTGAAATGGCCTTGAGCAAGACACACAGAACTGGTAGCGTCCCCCGCTACCAGGGGTCACTGCTACCTTTGGATACACAAACAGACTTTGTGATCAATAATGAATTATGTTACATTAATGCGGCATAGGCTATGTTGAAACCGGCAGCTCAAATTGGATTCTTGGCATCCAGAAATCTGATAAAAGCAACAATGCACATGGAAATCAGATTTCCCTTATTGACTCCCAAGCACCTATTTCTTTCCCGACTCCCTAACCAGCTCCACTTAAGCTCTAAACATCGCAGTCTTTGGCCCCCGCTCGTTTTCACACAGCAGAGAAAAAGTCTCTTTAAGTTGAACTCTAAACTTCGACTGTGAAATTGACCCGATGTGACAATACAGATGATTTAATGTGCCTGTATAATGGAGCCTTTTCTGCACTTCCATCAGCAGTTAGAGGGTCCCTGCATGAGAGGTGATGGAACAGAAGCACTTAAGTTAATTAAGAAGCCTTATCTATGGTCCCTGCGCTCAGAAAAAGAGACCCGTTTGAATTGACGATAGCTACGTAATTACCCTTTATCTCCTCGTAGAGAGGTTAGGAGTTCTTTAATGAAGAGCAGTTTTGTTTAAGAGAGAACTGGAATATAAATGGTGGGTGCAGGCATGTGTGTTTGTGCATGTGTGTATAAAAGATAGGTGTGTATGTGTGTGATATCAGGGTGACTATTTTAAAAAATTGAATTATTACTCTCTGGTGCGATCATTGTCCTTCAGCTATGAAATGAAATTCAACGTCCTCTTCCAAACCAATCAGTCTCCCTCTCTCTCCCACACACACACACACGCACACACACACACACACACGCACGCACACACACAAAGACAAAGACACATTCATGTGTTATACTTTTCCAAAGCTGCTTATGTGATTTAATTAGCCATCTTACATCAGAGAGGAAGATCAGACAAAAGATTAAGCCAAAGAAATGGAAACAATACCGCTGAAATATAATCATTTTTTTTATATTGATGACCAGCTTCAAAGTTTGACTGTGTGTGTGTGTGTGTGTGTGTGTGTGTGTGTGTGTGTGTGTGTGTGTGTGTGTGTGTGTGTGTGTGTGTGTGTTTGAGTTATTGCCTCAGATTTGGAGTGTTTACTCCCGCCTTGGGAAGGGCGCCACACTCCTCCGTTGGCTTTGCAACACGGTCTTTGGCTCTTGCGAAGAAAGCAGACTCGTACATTACAAAATCCTACCTTGCATCCTCCAGCTCTGGTCCTTTTAATGAGAAGACAGCTTGTGGCCTGATGAAAGTGGCCTGGCAGTAATTATGAAAAAATCGACTGTTGAATCTGAATCATTTCACTATTTACCAAAACAACAACAACAGGGATTTAGTCCTGGTGCCATTATTGAGGGGGTATTAGTGAATGTGCATGTTTTGTATAAGTCGTTATCAGTGAACGATATCACATTAGAGTAACTGACTTCATCCTTCACAGACACACGTCTTTAGCCTGTGGCCTTTAATCACGGTTACCTTCTGCTTTCCTCTCTCACTCCATGGTAGAAAATTGAACTCCTGCTGTTGTGGTGCCCTGATCTCATTTTGCTCACATCATTGTTTTAAAACATGCAATTCAGTTTTCAAATGTATATTTCTAATGATGGACCGGATCAAAATGGACTTGCACAGTTGTGCATTCCAAGCTCTACTAAGTAAAACTCAGTAATGGGCAACGGTGAATTATAACGTAATCATAATGTGTTTAGATGTAATCTTGTAAAATGTAGCTATATATATATATATATATAGCTATATTTGTATATATATATGCATAGCAAGATGAAATAGTAGGGAGGAAATGAAGACGTGTTTAGCTTACTAACACTAGCTTTAAGCAGCTTATAATACATCAATAAAACTACTAAGGCCAAGGTTGTTTTTAATCAAAACAAGTGTGAAAATACAATCATTTATTTTATACCACTTACATTTTGTGTTATATGCAAGTAACCACTATAGACAATAACTAAGTCAAAAGATAACATTTTGAATTTGTAACAGTTTACCCCGACTTCGCGTCTGTTGAACTTATTTGTCGGAACGTTCCGGGACCGTGGTAATAGAAGAAGTTCATCTGGGGCCTTGCTGTCAGTTATAGTTCTTAGAATGAATCTCGGGAAAAATTGCAATCGGTGCATCTGTACAAACAAATCACAAAAATATACAATTAGTACTATTTCAGGCCTCCCTCCAAAGCCACTCCACCGAAAATATCATAATGAAGTAAACCATCATTACAACGAGGCCGGAAGAAATGATTGGACAGGCTTATTAGTCCTGCAACAGATACCAGATTTTCTCCTCTTTTTTTTGTCATTTCACTCATTGATAAAGAGAATTTGAACAAAAAATATTTTTTGAGGAAGATTACCAATCATTGCCTTTTCACAATTCACCTCCAATGCAAAAGGCAGTTTCCGGCAGTGTTGTAAGTCACAGTGTGCAAAAGGATGGAAATCATGTGGTTTGGCAGCAGGGAGAATGGAACTTTTAATCCAAGGTATAATTACCAGTAAATGTCACTCTCAGATATGCATGTCCACAGTCAGGGTGCACTCACGCAGACGCATATACCGTAGCTCTTTAGTGGCTCTGTAGCGTGATGACAAATGTGGATTCGGCTGCTTTAAGTGAAGTGAAAGATCAGCAGGGAGAGATGGAATAAAGTCACCTGTGTTCCATTACCACCTTGTTGCTGCGTGAAAGTGCAGTTTGTGTCTCCGCGGTGCTTTGTCACACGCTGAGAGGCGCAGTGGTACGCACACACGCTCAATCCACTTTTGTTCAAAGACGCGCTCATCCAGGCTACTTTACGAAACGAGGGTGGGACTGGGCTTTGTAGTGGAGCCGGTTTTGGGATCGTGATGGTTCGGGGATGATGAAGGTGAATGAGTGTTGGCGGTGGAGTGGACTCTGCTATTGATCATCTCCTCTTTATGAACATACGCTCCGTCCTCACTCCTGAGCCATCGCACATTTAGGAAAACAGGGAATTTTAATTTACTTCATGAATCGTGTCCTTTTGTGTCCTCCTCCACTGCCGAACCCAAAAAAAGTTTGCGGAAACATTCCAGGTTTGAGGTTATGGTTTAACAGAGCAGCATCTGTATCAACAGAGATCAATGACATTAACATTCACTGTCCATATTTCTCAGGTTGTCATTTGTTTTCTTTCACTTCTTCCCCTGTTGCATGTCCAATCAGTCCCTTCTGCTCAGGCACTAAAATGATCAGGTGCTGCACATCACCTGAACAGCAGCTACATAAAGTAATGTTGGTCACTCAGATGTTCAACCCACATGAACAACTTACATAAGTACAACTCAAGTACAATCTGATTCGTTACAATTCAACTGCACCGCAAATTACAGCCTCCAAAAAAAGAGCATGAAATTGGAAAAAACACCTGAACGATCCCAACAAAGACCCCGTTACCGGAGGTAGAAAAGTTAACCAGACATGCCGGATTTAACAAACCAATTAGTCAGTCCTCATTCTTGGAGTTTTCATGGTTGTAAAACAAAAACATGGTGCTAAAAAACTTTCCTGCAAATGTATCCTCTGCTTCCATTGCCAGCAACTGATCTGCTCGCAGGCACATCTTTCTCTGTCGCTCAACATATTATACTGATCTGATACCAACAACATAATATTTGTTTTGCAAGAGAAAAGACCTGAGGGATGAAGACTAAGTGGTCAATTTAGGAAAGTGCACACCGGGTTTAATTTTGCATCTACGATAAAGAGCTGCTCCCCTACTTTTCGCTATAGGCAGCGGGTGATACAGTCACGAACAAGCAGGGGTTAAATTGAGATGCATTATGTGTGTGTGTGTGGGGGGGGGGGGGGGGGGGGGGGGGGGGGCTCTGTGGTGTCTGTATTGATAAAAAAGCTCTATTTTTAGCACCTTATTTACACTGAAAGTACATGTCTTAATCATGAAATATTTATGTATTTCTATGAGGAGTGTGGGAGTGTATTATTGTACCATGGTCTGTTTAAACATTTTAATATCCAACCAGGACTGGAGAAACTCTTAATTACAATCACCTACACAGTCACACCTCCCCACCTTCTCAGCTCACACTGCCGCTTATTGCTCATAACAGGTTCAATCCCTGCAGGGAGAAGTGCGAGTAGTGCTGTAAACAATAATGCTGAGTCGCCTCTTACCAAATGACTCTGAGTGAATGTAAGTGTCCTCAGTGATGCACTGAGTAGGTCTAGGGCTTTTATTGTGTAAGAAGAGGAAATGATTACCTTCATAAGAACTTTGTACAGGTGCAACTCATAACCCTCAACCACAGTGCTTTAGTGCCATATTTCGCTTAGTTTGCTTTGTCTACGATCCATGGACGGTTGGCATGAGCACTTGTATTTGCATTGTGCATATGTGAGAAAAACAGGCCCAGTATGCCAGCAACGCCACTGCTTCCACTGCACGCACACGCACACGCACACGCACACACACAGAGACGCACATTAACGCAACTCCATGAATACGGCTCTTATCAAAACACTGTCATACTTAAAGTATCGGTACTAATAAAATGTGGTATTACTTTAACGGCAGAGTTTTGCAATACTTTTCTAGTATAGGTATTTAAATGTTTCCAATGCTTTTGGTTTATTTAACAATCTTGTCTTTATACTGAGCGATACATCCTCACGGAGCCGCTAACGTGGCCGAAGAATCTTAGCTGTTAAATAATTTGTGCACATGAATTACTATTCTTCCTTCGTGCTACAGATTAATAATTTGTTCCCTCAAATGTAATATTCTTGTACACCATTAGAGTCTTCAAATGTTGCAAGTACCGGCTGTGCAAGCTGTTGGCGCAGAGCAGTGCTTCCCAACCTGGAGGTCGAGACCCCGCGATGGGGTCACAAGATAAATTCACGGGGGTCACGAGATGATTAACAAGGAGAGAAAAAGACTTTTCTCTTCTGGTAAGCTGAAGAGACACGCTTTGGAAAGGGAGGGGTGAGCTCAGGGGTGTTCAGTTGGTTGCATTTTGTCCTACACACTGGACCTTTTAAAACCTGTATTCATGCCATTTTTTTGTGTGTGAAAATGCTGCACTTGGCCTCGGAAATGCATGTCTGCAGTGTTGTAGCCAAGAGCGACAAGGCAGTGCATCAGTGGTGTGATGAATCAGCTAATCAGAGATCATTAGCTCCTGACAGCTACTCCACAACTCAAAGAGGAACCTCCGTGCTCTCAATCTGTTTTTGTTTTTGCAGAACTTGTTAATGTTTCAAAAGTAATGCGTACACTGACAGGATGCCTTGAGCAAAGGTAAAAAAGTAAATGAATGCAAATACAGATCACACACACTTAGACTGTGAGGTTAAGGCGGGATGTAACCAGTGGGGCACGCTCACGCGCACGAACATGAACTAAAAGCACGCACGGCCGACACACGGCTATATAAAGAAAGCACAGAGAAGCTCAGATTACAACACATACAGAGGGAGAGCGGCTTCATTCTCTGCCCAGGCATCACTCCACTATATCTTTACATAGGCCATCGTTGTTTGCTGCTTTATTGATGCTCTGAATATAAAATGTAGCACCTTTAACAGGGCGATGACAAGAAAATATGAATGGAAAATTGTAAACTTAATCTGACTGTCTTGCCTCTCTCTTTCTATACTCCAAGTGTGTATTTATCAGTGTGTGTTTCTGCTAGTGTGTGTGTGTGTGTTACAGCAGAGAGTACGATACTACAAAAAAAGAAGATTGTACAGGGAATGATGAAAACTGATCTCTGTTAGAGGGCCACCTCTCCCTGGAGGCAAGATCATTTCACACGTACTGAAAGTGAACACACACACACACACACACACACACACACACACACACACCACACACAGAGTCGAACACAAAAAGCTTTTCATTGCTTCAAACGGAAGATATCCTTAATACTGTGTGTGTGTGTGTGTGTGTGTGTGTGTGTGTGTGTGTGTGCGTGTGCGTGCGCTTGTGTACATGTGATAGATAACAAACATGAAAGCACATTTCCATTAAAGAAAAAGAGACAAAAAAGAGAAGAAATGCTGCTGATGAGGGCTTAAGATGGACTGGATGTCAATTCAGATATTCACATTGATTTGCATTTCTACTACAAAGAGGGATTTTCAGATTCTTGAATTTTAAGGTAAAACTATCTCACATTTATTTTTTCGCAAGAAAAACAGTAAAAAGGAAAGAAAAATAATCAGAATCATCTTGTGACAACCCTGTCTTTTTAAGTATATAATATAATAAGTTAACATGCTTCAAATTTGAAAATACTTTTTTAATGTCTTTTTTTATCATCATGTGGAAACGTTTTCTTTTTACTGCAACTACAATCCTTTTTCATGATCACATTTTTATCGATTTTATTAAACATGCAGAAAGGAACAAACTTGACATAAAGGACGTATATCAAAGACTAACATACAGGACTATCTCAACCCATCATGGTGCACGTAACTGCTATATGCTAAAGTAAAAAAACAATAATATGGAAATATCATACCATGAAGTGGTACTGATCCAGATTGGACCACAGCATGTCCAAAGTGGTACCATTACAACACACTATATACACACCATCTTTTCCAGTATTTTTTCTCATTGATCATATTTTGTTGACAATTCCAGTCCAGTCCTTTGATGGAGAATTTGGCTGCAGCCATTTCTGTGTAATTGCTTTCTTGGTGGCAGCGAAGAGTATTTTATAGAGGCGTTCATCCCGAGTCATCAGTTGGTCTGGGATTCTTTCCAGGTATAATGTGACAAAAGACCAATCGACTTGTATTCCAGAAAATTGCATTATTTCTTTTACAATCTCTTGCCAGCATGGAAAAATAAAAAGGCAAACCAAGAAAATATGAAAAGTGGTCAGCTGTGTTTTTTTTAATACCACACTGCCTCCAGCAGTCATCCTGTCCCTGATTACCTCTTTGAGTAAATTTCCATTTTGAAGTCACATAAGCTTCACATTTACCATTGCAGTCATCTTCAGATATCTCCAGGCCTCGTTCTTTCTCCCATTTCTGTTTGACATAGACCGTCATGAAGTTGTTGTATTCTATTGTATATTCAGGATTTTATCTTTCATCTTATGCATCAATGGATATATTGACCAGTTTTGGTTTACTGTCCTCCATTTGTTTGCACAAGTGGTTCCTTATCTGAGGATATCTGAAGAAATATATTTTTATATTTAGTTATATGTAAATTTATATGTAAGGTTATATGTATTTACAAGGTCTTTAAAAGACTGACTCAGTTGCATCATAAGACGCTCATTTAACTCTTGCATGCTTCTTAGGGTAAACCACACCCTAAGGGCTACATTGGTTTGGTTTATCCAGATAATAATCCATCAGGTGAACAACACTGACTGTTCAATGACTCTATTTCATTTGTTTCCCTGTAATATGTGCAACTACAACATGATTTAAAAAAATATATTCTACAAATGTGTAGTATATGAACATTATTGCTCGGAGACCGTGTTGTTTGTGACTACTGGAGAGGTCCTGTTCCAAGGTTGGGAACCAGCGATTTAAGGAGCGAAACAAAGAATAAAATCTCTACTATGGGAAATACAAGTTATTAGGATATATCAATTGGTATTGTAGCGTTATTTTACTTTGTCATATCAAACCAAATACAATATATTTTTATGCAAGCATGTATAGTGTGGCTGCCACCCTCCAGACTCACATTGTTACATAAACCCACACGTCGTCTCCTTGTCTTGTGTCAGCGGCTCTTAATCCTGCGCCCCTTTTCATTAATCATCTAAACATGCTCCTTCATCACTTCCCCTCGGCACTTTCTAATACATACAGTAGCATTGTACATCACACTCACATCCAGGAAAGAGAAGTGTGGTCCAATGGTAGAGGAGAAAGCTTGAAATATAACACAGTTACCATAATGATCAATTATGATAAATTAAAAATGACAGTGAGTAATGTAATAATGTAGAAGAGGCTCAATCAAAGACATAATTCTTTAAATATTGTCTGTTTCTTAAATTACCTTTAAACATTCCTCTGTCATGGCGGGCCACAGAAAGAAAAATAATTTACAAAATGTACTGTGATCTATGGACTGGCAGCTAATTAAAAGAAAAGTCTGGATTAATGGGTGTGCTTCCATTTTTTTACGACCATGGTTTGACTTTACTTGGCGTCTTAGGTGGAAGGGTCACTGCAAATCAATACAAAGTTATTCTGAGTGAACATTTTTATTCTGTGATGGAACATTTCAATCATCCTCCTGGATGACAAATCCCCCCGTTCGCAGGACACGAGGGGACACTAAACGCTGAGTTTGAAAGTTATGTGAATCATATTCTACAGCCTTCAGAGAAACCAGACCGAAAACCTCCAAGAGATACCGGAACGACATGTTAGACAGTGCTCCTCTATACCATAATCAAGGGATTGTATTTTGGGAGAATGGTGTTCATCCGTCCACTACAGCTCCGGAGACTAGCCAAGTTCTGTCCTTATCCTACTAAGACACTTAATGTGTTTGTTAATTGGTGTTTCCTTTAAACTTTCACCCATCTGTGCTTCTAAAGTCCACGTTGCTCCCTCCCTCCCCGAGACTACGGAGGCATCGATCAAACCGTTTCCATCCAAATACTGATTGTTAGGGATGCACAGAAGCGGTTTGTCACTTAAAGGACAATAGCTGGTCAGCTCACGGCCGCCGCTCTACACTGCGCTCATACGGCGGTTACAGCTGATAGAGCTGTCCCGACCAACAGCGTTGGCACCCACCCTCCGGTTCCCCGTCAGGTAAACACTGTTAGCTCTGTCAGCCCTTTGGCCAGCGTAAGCTCCGTGAGCTGTGAGCCGCGTGCTCGCCGTCGCCATGTTGAGAGCCGTTGAGAGGCGACCGAAGTGCTCTGAATCCTGTCTCCTGCATCTTCAAGGTAACTTGAGCTCATCGTGGCTAAGATAAATTGAATTTTGACAAATGACATTGACAAACCAATTGAATTTATGTGGATCTGTCGCGTCATGTACGATACCCGATTTGCTCTACCCAGAGAAATTTCTTTTCTGACATTTTTTGGGATGTCCTTATGCAATCAGTGAAAACCCAGCTGTTCAATATTGTTTCAAAGCAGCAGGAAAGTAATATGCTTGATTGGCAAATTTTTAGATCTTTATCTCCTCTGCTTGCATCCACACTTTTGTTTTAGACTTATGCCTTTGGTTACACAACACATCACAGACGACTTCTTGAGAAAGAGCAATACGCCTAATTCCCAGCAGACATTTGGACTTTTATCATAGTATTACTATCGCCATAGCAGTGTATTTGCATAATAGGACCCTGAATCATGAATTTAATTTTCACACTTGTGATTTTCCTACTTTGACGTGTCGAAACGTCCTTTGAGAAAAAAGGCCTATAGTGTGATGGACGGCATCTGAGAAGACTGCACGGCTTCTTTAGAGAGGAAATGAACACTGCTCGTCCTCTAGTTCCACATCTCTTTTTTCTTCTTCTACCAACAATTTAACTGCATCCCTGGTGTAAATGAGTCCCCGATTGGACGATTATAATAAAAACCAGCTGGGCCTTTGAGCCCCGGCGTCTGAAGATTAGCCTGTAACCTGTTTGGAGGGAGAAGAGAAGAGATGTTAAATGCAAAAAGCAAGTATAAGAAGGGTAAAAGGGAATGAATGATGTATAGTGAGATAAAGAGTTTCCAATTGAATTACTTCTCCACCAGCGCAGCTGAGACCACTCACGCTCGCACACACACACACGCACACACACAAACACACACACACACACAAGGACCTGCACACAAGCCACTTTCCAGCTGCACGTTAAACCTTGTAAAAACCAAAGCCAATCAAATCTCCTCCTGGGTGAGAGGGCAGGTGTTCAGCTGCGGTTGGCAGCTGATTTGGATGTGTGTATTTGTGCATACGTGCGTGCACAAATGTGAGTGAGTAATAAAGTGTGAGGTGTGCGTGGGAAATCCACGTCAGCTATCACACAGCCCTCCCCACGCATGGTGAATTTCTAGGGTCAGGTCGTCCTGACCCTAGCACGGGCTCTGATTGGTTCCCATGACCTGGCTGTGCCGTGGTAACCCCCCCCCCCCCCCACACACACACACACACAGCCTGGCGGTCCCTACAATGTGACAATGTGATGGTGTTTTTTTATCCCAAAGTTATGATTAATATAAGTACAAAACACGCACGCAAGGTTTCTCTATATCTATGCACCTCAAATTAAAAAAAACGTTTATAAGAAGATAAATCAGCCCCCTCTTTTTTTCTAGAGATGAATGGAGGATTGGCTGGCCTGAGGGGGGCAGTGTGGCTCTGTGGTCCATGAGGTAGAGGAGATAAGAGATGAAGATGTCCCCACATTGTAACTGTCCCTCCATTGTCACTATTCATTGAATAGGACCCATGTGTCACTTTCTCATCTTTTGTCTTTTGTTTGTTGCTGCCTTCAAGATCTCATAAGCTCTTGTCTCAGAGAACAGTGAAAAGAGAGAGATCATGAACTTGTTTGGCGAACTTGTTTGTTAAGTGAATCTAATTCAATATTACACGGTTTAGTAACAAATAATGAAATATGTCCTCATAACCACCGTTTTTTTAGATCTTTTCCACGCGCCCATCTCGCATGTGTCATGTATCGGCAGCTCCTTGTTGATCTGTACTGTTCACTTTGTTGGGTCTTTGACGTGTGGCCAACTCCCAGCTGATTTACTTCTGACAACTGCAGTGAATGCAGCATGTGTGTGTTTCAGTAGAGCGCGTAGGAGACACGTAGAGGGCAGAAACAGGAGATGTCGGGGGTGACAAGGTGCTGTGATGTGCATTTGTGACAGATGTGCATGTGGATAGCATGTCAGGGGGTGCACATGCACCAGTGACCAGCTCAGCCAGGTGCATGCATGTGCAGTGTAAATATGTGTGTCAGTTGGTGTGTGTGTGTGTGTGTGTGTGTGTGTGTGTGTGTGTGGTGTAACCCTGAAGTCATGACTTCATGCATGATGGTAAAAAAAAGAGTGCGTACATTCCTCTTTGTCTCTCTCACACACAGATGCATAGCACACATGAAAGGGTTATAATAAAAGAATAGTTCAATATTTTGGGAAATTTAGATGAGAAGATCAAAACCGTTGACATTCCCTTGCACATCCTTTCTATGTTTCTATATTTAAATACACTTGCCACTTTTACAATGTACTTGTTTTAAAGTACTGTTATCTGTTTGTTTGTCTACCATATTTGATTGTATACCGCTCTCATGTCTGTGCTGTAAATATGAAGCTTAGCTTAGTTTAGTTTAGCACAAACACTGGAAACAGCTATCCTGGCCCTGTCCAGTGGTAATGAAATACGCCTATACGTATACCTCTAAACCTCACTGATTAACACGTTACATCTCGTTTGTTTCATTTGTTTAATTGTTTAAACTGCAAATTGCCGTTTCTACACTGTGGTTTTTATATAATAATATACTAATACATAATGTGTTAATGAAACTGTTGGACGGAACCAGGCTAGCTGTTTTGTGCAACGCTAAGCTAACTGACTGCTCACGTTGGCTTCATGTACACTGTGCTGACATGAGAGGGGTTTTTAATCCTCTCAATTAATTCTGCCAGAAAGTGAGAAATGAATGTGGAACTATTCCTTTAAGTGCATAACAAATACACATTCTCCTTTAACACTGTTTGGAGCCTATCATGGACGTCACTGATGTGACGTCCAAAATGTGTTTTTCACCCTTTTGAGTTTATCGTCTCATTTTCCTCTCAGTTTTATGAGCAAACAGAAATGGTTCTTTCAATTAGAGCGTCAACATTTTATAATTTTATTTTAGTGATAACGTCTAATAATGATGTGTTCAGGGTGATCATTTTGTTGGCTGCCTCATTCTTGCAAATAACCGCACTGAACACCATCAGCTTCTGTTGGCATTCAAATATACATATTGACACTTGAGTGTCTCAGAGCTCTAGTTGGAAACGTATTGACTGGAGCAAAACAAAAATGAAGCAATAAAATGATCCAGTGTCATGAAAGCCTTCGCCGCACAGTAATTAACACTAAGCAAATGAATAGCTGCGAAACGGATGGGCCTGGATCAGCTATTAAAGGTCAGGACGCTAAGGAACTTTCTGTCTGATCCCGGTTATCTCTGTTCTGAATTAAAAAATCCCTTTTTTTAGAAACGCAAACAACCAAACTGTGCTGACCTGACCTTAGAAAAAGTTTTCCCCATTCGTCCTCATCACTAGTGAGACAGGAAGGAAGACTTTATTCCTCACACAAGGAGACATTTCGTCTTGTGGTATTGAATTGTGTTTCTATTCCGAGGTGATCTTGATGTTTTTCCTCTGAATAATAAAGTCAGTAGAGGTATTTTTAAACCACTAAAGCAACTCTTACACGCTTTTGATTATCAGTTTCCACACCTCACATACTTTATATGGTCATCAAGTGTATACACACACATGTGCCATATGTTATGTTAGTAAAATGATTAGATTATCATCACGTGAGACAAATGGATCAGAGATAAGACGGGAGGAGTAAGAAATGACCTGTTACCACTCTGATGGCCCGCCCGCGGCCGTTGGAGTGTTTAGTGTACATCTGTGTCATGTACACAACTGCTATGTATAGGTAGGTACTAATGCGATATATCGTTGGAAAGCTAAGATTCTTGTAATTCGATTGATGGAACCCATTTCAAGATACAATCACAACAGCAGGTACACTCAACGTCTCTGTCAGACCACCAACCCCAAAACAAGCACTTAAAATATCGACGCTACTCACCAATTATGCTTCAGAGTATTTCCCCCATCCATAAAAGTCCCACAAAAACGGTCTTGTTAGATTGCCAAAGGTCCACACGATCCAATCCAGTAAAAGATTTAGTCCAAAACTCATTATTACGTCCATAAACACCCACGGACTGCTGTTGCATCATTTCAAATTAGCCGGCGGATATGCTAACTAGCGATCTGTTTTCTAACTTAACTTCAGTTTGCATGTAAACAGAACCGCTATCTGTATCTAAAAATGGTGGCTGCACTCTGAGCTTTCGAATGACACTTAATTTGACCCACTAGGAGCTTCCATATCCTCTCCAGAGCCTACAATAGCCAACAAGAGTCCGTCTTGAACGACATTGCCCGTCCCTCTTGTTTTGGGTAAAGCTCGAGCCAATTGCAACCGATCGTTCTGATGACTCACGCTTAGTATAGCCAATGAAATTACGAAAACGATGATATGCAGATTTAGGGGATGGATTTACAGACACATTTGACACCGCGAGTCAGGCCCTTGTGTCCGTGCAGTAAGTCAAGTCTGGTGTTAGGGATTTTTTGAGAATTTGTGAAAGTAAATAATAATGAAATAACTTATAGATAACTGTAGTTAGACATAAATAAACTTTAGTTTGAATTATGAATATACTTATTTACACAGCCTAGGTATGTAACCATGGTTACTGTGGCTCCCCAAATGTCAGTTCCCAGACATACTCTTAGTAAAGCATATGTAAAATATTCATTTTTTGTGGTATTGTTATCAAATTTGAACCTGGACTAGGTAAGGCTTCAAATGCTGTGGTCCCATTGTGTTTCCCAGCTAATAAGTCACAGCTATAGTCATCTGCAGGCATCTGTTTGCAAAAAAATATTCTACTTCAGTGTGTTCAAACTTCTATTACTCAATGCCAGTAGCACTTACAGTGATTCTTGATTGTTTGGGGAAGAAACTTCAGAGTGTTACCTTTCAAAAGAGACCAAAACCATGCATGTACTCCAAATGGTTCAAGAACAGCTTTCAATTTACTTTGAGTATGCCTTGGCTAGGCGTTTTAAGCGAATTTTACAGGAGTGGTAACAGGTTTTAAAGAAGGCATATAACGGGGGGAAAATGCAAATATGGTCGAGAGATGGAATTGTTTGTAAGAAAAAGAAGTGGCTTTGGACGATGATGACTAAAGGGCAGCGGAGTAGAGAGAGATGGAACTGTGGAAAAGTAAAGCTTGTGGTGTGCTTCCCTCAGGGCATGGCATCAGTTTTCTGTGACATCTCTGCAACACCGTCCACACCCTGTAGACCGGGAGGGTGAGGACTTGTGCAAGTGGTTGCAGGAGTTTAAACGAGCACAGGCATGCACACAAATAACACGGTTGTTTATGTTTTGCAATCTCCTTTTACATCTGACCGGTTTCAGTTCTGTTTTGTGTTCCCTTTGTGTTTGCTTTCCTTTTATGTGCTGGTTACGGGAGTGCAGTGGGTCTGCTTCCACAGTGTGATGCTGGATAATTGTATGTGATTACAGGTGCACAGGGAAGATCCCCAGAAGTGCACGCCGCAGCTATGTGGGACCGGCTGCGAGGCCCCGCGGTCAGGCCCGGACACACGCGGAGCCGGCCAGCGTGAGACGAGGCGGAGCACCAGTTTGACCGTCCGCTTTGTTGCTGCAGGCATGACACGCGGCAGGAGCTAAGAGATCAAGTATACACCTACACAAAGAAAGTAAAACAAACAACAAGAAACAAACACATCATAGAGGCACAGACACCTCCACTAGCGCCCAGCTTGAGCCTTTCGTTTTGTATTTCTCACTGCACCCTCTCTGCCCAGTCCACACAATGACCCTGAAATCATTCGCTATATTTCCCTTTTCATACTTCAATAGCCCCGCTTTTTCTGCTTTCTCACTTACTCTTCTTCATTCTCCCTCCTTGAAAGAGTCCTGAAAGCCTAGGCTGGGATTTTCAAACCCCTTTCTCTCTGCTTGACTCACTAAAAAGTGATCCCTCTCCACGCCGATCTTCCCTTTCTCACTGGTGTTACACTTATCCCCACATCCCTCTCCGTCTCTTTGAGTCCACTACAGGTGTGACCTAATTCCCTCTTCATTTCCTCACTCGCTCCCTATTTTTTTTTTTATCACATGAAAGGCTTCCTGCTACCCTCAGCTCACTCTCATTCCTGCTCTTTCTTCTTGTGCACCCTCGCCCTCTTCTCTACCCCCAGGAGATAGCTTGGATAACAGGTGGAGTCACTGGTTTTGGGGGATCAAGTTTCCATCTGCCTGAAATGCAAGAATGCGGCATCACCCTGGGCTACAATGAAACCGAAAACAATAAACCACTAAGTCACACACACACACACACACACACACAAAGAGAAACTCATAAACTGTCAGCAGTGTTCGATTAGAAAAGTGGACTTCTATTCATTCAGTTTAGTAGCTTTCAGTGTTGTGTCTTTCTCCGTAATTATTTTTCCTCACAAACAAGAGGAGGGAGATATATTGAGGTCAGGAACGAGATGATAAATATTTCCTGTGCATGAATGTATAAAAGCACACAACAATCACACAAAGCTCTTTTCACAACGAATGAGCACTTCTAGAATCCACATGGCCTTGACATCGCATCGTGGCAACAACCACAAAGATGTCATATTATTTTTTAACAGAGGATGTATGTCGTATTGATAGGCGACTGTGCACTCTGGCTAGGTGTGGCACACATGCTGTGTTGAAGCCTGATTGATATCCAGCAGCCTGCGGCAAAACATGATGGTGAAAGAGCATTTTACACACAAAAACAGCAATTGTGCTGATGGGAACAAGAGTTCTAAATGCAACGAGAATAGGCAATTGATGCTGTTAGTCAATGTCCCACAGCTCTGCTTCAAAATCTCTGTCTCTTTCTGTCCGCAGACACTTTCCCATTGTGTGCATCCTCCCAGCACTCCACTGCTATGACAGGTCAGTTAATATTGACATTATCTCCCTCCACCACGATGACAGCTCGAGCTGCAGGAAGCTGCTCATTAGCTCTGCATGCGCCTGTGTGTGTGTGTGTGTGTGTGTGCACGTGCACATACAGCATTGTGTTTATTGCTGGGATATAAGTCATTAGCCTATTCAAACAGGTGGTAACGAGACAGGGGACAGTACCAATGTTTGTCTGTGTAAGAAGGACAGAGATCGGAGTCATCGTTCAGCCCTCTGCCGAGGTCATCTCGCTGCTGCACTGTGAGTGTTAAAGAGAGAGTGTGTGTGCGTGTGTGTGTGTGTGTGTGTGTGTTTGTGTGAGAAAGAGAGAAGAGAGCGAGATTTGTCGAGCAGGTCGCTAGATGCCTTCGGATGGATGTCCATGCACATGTCAAGTTAGATATCCGTCTGAGGTGCACAAAGTGATTATTGTGTGTGTGTGTGTGTGTGTGTGTGTGTGTGTGTGTGTGTGTGTGTTTCTTTGTGTTTGTAATTATATGTGTCTCTCTCTGGGTGAGAAGCCATAACAGGATGCTTTGGTGATAGCGAGCAATAGATGGATTGAGGGTAGAAAATTCAGTGGTAATTGTACTGGATACACAGGTAATTGGAAGCTAAATTGGCTTCAGAGTTAAAACCTGCGAGCACTCAGTCAGTCTGTGTATTGGAACCAGATAACCCGCTGTTTGTGTGTGTGTGTGTGTGTGTGTGTGTGTGTGTGTGACTTGAATGACTAATAAGAACTGGACACGTTACAAAATAAACCTAATAATGTTATGCAAAATGTCTGTTCGAAGAAATGACTTCAAAACATTTAGTTTCATTAAATCTGACATTTATTGGCATTTATCTTACCATCATTTATCTTACTGTCAACTGTTTGTGTTTGCTCTTGTTAAGGATGATGGGTATGGATAACAAGGATTTCATTTCACCTTGTGAACATTCTGAATATGAATACTCTAAACTAAAGGTTCACTTACTACATTTTTTAGAGCTTTTGATCTTGCTCAGGTGTCATGACCTAAATAAGAAACGTTGGTCATGTGATAACAGGTGGTCGTATATTGTACAGTGTATATCCCCGTCTCAGGCTTTGATGAGTTGTTCTTGTTCACAAATAGTTACAGGGCAAAGTGGATAAATGGTATTTTATATGAATAACTGAACTTTCCTTCAAAATGTACAGTGTTTTCATCAAATAAAATCTAGTCCGATTCACCCTGGGGTAAAATAAGGACAACTTATTACCTCCAACATATTCCTTTATGAATTTCCAGCCTTCTTTCAATTCATGATTCGGGTCAGTTCTAAAGAATATTTTTCCCCGCAGCTAAATATGTTAAAATGCTGCTTACATTCATACACATAACATGACTGCAATATCTATGACCTGCCTCCTCTGGAACAGGACAGAGACCGGAGGAAAGTAAATGAGACAGCTTTATTAGAATTTGGGGCTCAGAAGAATAGCGCCGGGAATTTGAAAGAAGCCAGAAAGAGTTTGAAGAAGAGGAGGTCGGAGGTGACCAGACAAGGGGCATCATTATATTTAGAGCCTGGTAATATATTCCTTTAAAAAAAAATAAAATACCTCGTACAAACTCAAGGGCACCACACAAAGTGTGACAGAAGGCTTTTTTAAAAAAGAATCATTGAAACAATTGAAAGTAACTCTGTAAAAGAGACAAAAGCCATAGTTCTGTGTGAGCAAGAGATTGTGAAAAAGGCGACGGTATCATAGCAACTGGCAGACGTCCAATGTTTAGGAGCAGTCATTCGCCGTCTGCAAACGCGTTGCTGCTTGTCCGGTGTGGAGATAGGTGGAGGTGACTGAGGCCAAGGTGACAAGGAGGCCAAGATCCAAAGGTAGAAAGACCACTGGAGGAAATGCAGAGTTTGACAGTGGAGTTGTTGCAGTTGTTTTTTTGGTATTGCGCAGTCAAGCTAAATATGGTGAAGACCCTAGCAATATGACGGCTGACACATAGAAAGCAATTAAAGGTGTTGCCGGTGCCGCTACACCGAATTCTCGGTTACATTTGTGACAGAAATACGGATGAGTGACAAAACCAACGCAATGCTAAGGTCTTTGGTCACCCCAAGCTGTCAGAACAGCTTCAACAATGCTCCATGGCATAGTTTACACAAGGAACTTTACTGGAGGGATGAACAACATCCTTCCAAAAGATCTCTCCAAATCACCCATAGGTGGTCAGCAGGGTGAAAATCAGGGCTCATATTGATCAAACTAGAATGCAAATGAATAATAACTAACAGCCAATTTGGGAGTAAATCGCTGTTCACAGAGTGTTTATAATAAGACACATTCATCAAGCGACTTACCCATAGGACTAGGTACAGTACATGATCACATGATTAGTCACATGTTTGCGCAGAGCATATAATATATTAACAAATAAGAGATTTCCTGAAATGTTCAAACCAAATGCTTGGTGTCTATGTACTACAACAGTATCTCTAGGAGTTGCTATTAATTATTCTTACGTTTTTGATTTTTACTTTTACTTACTCTTACATTTTAGCAGTTGAATAAATGTGTTTTGGGGATTGAGAAGGCCATAGCATATGATTCTCATGATTTGTATGTCTATCTACTCCAATCGATGCCTTTCCCATTCATTTCTACACATTATAATATAGTTCTAATAGCAATTTTGAACTAGAAGATAGGGATGTTGGTGTTTTAATGTGGAATCCAGAGCAATCTTTGAAGTTTGGCCTTTTCATGGAAACTAGTTGCATCATAGCCTCTTTAATGACTGGAAACAGAAAGCATGAAGCCACTTGTCAAATGAGCCTGGATGGAAAGATAAATGGAAGAACTGGGGTGAAGGTGCTTTAGGAGAACATGTTGGGGACAGCTAGACAGTGTGGGGAGACTATTTGGCCACTCAGGGGATGGAAAGTCTGCCTCTGAGGATTTATTGAGGCAATAAAAGATAAGGTCACTGTGTTGTAGGCTTTAATATTAACGTGCCATTTAATGACCCTCACATGAGAAACTAGGTTATCAGTAGAAGGCTACTAAGATATAGCTCCAGGCAGTTTTTTTGTAATGGAGCATGTGTGTGTAGCCGGACCACCAGTGATGCATCAGAGAGTTCCTCTTCAGGAAAATAATCAAGTGAAAGTTCTTTGAAGTGAGTAAGGGAACAAAAACAACAGGCTATATTCTTCTCATTGTTGCCTCTTACTGCCTCCTTTGACACACAAATGATCTATTCAACAATATACAGTAACAAAATGAACAACGTGAAGTACATTAATACTTTAAACGCTGCTTATTAATTTTAAATTAGAGAGAAATTGGTAATAAACTTCTTCCGGACACTTTTCTCCGTGTGGGGGGTTTTGGGGGTGCCGTCCGCCACGCTCTCAGTGCTGGCATGGCCTCCCACCCCTTAGTTCGGGCTGACCAATAGGAACCGCGGGAGCACTCAGGTCGACCAACCAGCAACAAGGGATGATAGTGAATGGAAGTTTAGTTTTTGAGTTTGGGATAGCAAGCTCGAGGGAGAGCCTATAACGGAGAGACTGAGCGAGAAAATCGGGATATTAGTGGAAAAAGTAAATCAACACTCCTAAGTTGTGACTGTTTGCTTTCTCGGAAGACTGGAAACGCAGCTGAGTCAGGCTCAACACGAGCCCTCTCTCTCCGCTGAGTGTGGTCGAGGAGGGTGGCAGGTGTTCAGTTGAGGGAGACGCATCGCCTCAGTCGGCTCCCCCCAAGCCTCGATAGGGTGCCCGGAGACGGAGGGAAAAAACAGGCTTAAACGCGGAAACGTTCAAATTAAACCACCGTGAGTATGAAGGGAGAACAATGAAACGTTTGTGAAGTAAACGTTTCTTGTCCCCCCCCCCCCCCCCCCGCTGGACTGTCGTGGAGGACCACTGAAGACTGGATAAAAAAGAAAGAAGCGGAACGCTCCAGTGTCGCAGTAGCAGCAGTGAGAGTAACAGTGTATCGTTTTCTTTCCCACTTCAAACCGACTGTTACTTTGTGGCTTCAACTAACTCCTCTTCGCCGTCGCATGCACATTCAAGGGAAGAAGAGGAAAAGAAAAAACTCCCAGTTGTTGCAGAAAAACTTGTAATGCGTTTATGTTTATTTTTTTGTTAATGCTAACCTGTTGTGTCATTGTGCCGCGTAACACGATACCCGGCGCATCACGGAGATCTGGTATCCGAGGGCAGAGTGCCTCTTCTGGGAGAGTGCTGGATCATTTCGACCCGCGACGACTTGGGATAACAGTTAACGTTCATTTGGATTTCTTACTTTAGATAACAGGCTGTACGCTTCTCCATCACCACACTTTGAAGGGGAAAAAGACTCGGTCTAGTTGGTTTGCGTTATAAAAAAACAAAAAACTGAATCAATTACTGGAATTACGTGCTGTATTGCCTCTCT
Source organism: Leptoclinus maculatus (assembly GCA_032191485.1). Lineage (NCBI taxonomy): Eukaryota > Metazoa > Chordata > Actinopteri > Perciformes > Stichaeidae > Leptoclinus > Leptoclinus maculatus. The sequence goes on from JAVDOI010000009.1 coordinate 21,888,493, forward strand.
GTTAATACGACCACTCTCTAAACAGTTAAATGATCCGCGGGACAAATCCCCCAGAGAAGACATCAAAACAAGCGCGGATTTGAGGTCGATAGCAGAGAATAAGCCGATAAGTCTAAAATACACTCAAATGTATTAATTCCTCGCTTTGGATCAATCCTAATGAAAATGAGGTATCGCAGGACGCAGAAACACACGGACTCCGCCACAGCAGAGAGAGATTACCGTGCCGTTACACCGTAAAGCCAGACACTAAGTGAGGGAAAGTCTTTCTGCTGGTGAGGCGAAACCCCCTTCCCCTATTTTTGTTTTCTCCCGCTGCCTGCTGAGTTTTGCACACCGGAGTGTGAGTCGGAGAGCGGGGGAGCTTGTCGGCAGTGACGGCGGTGAACTCCCGGAGCTCTTGAGCTTCACTTCACCGGGAGGCAGCGGAGCCGAAGCCCGTTCCTCTCCCTGCTCGGACTTATTCTCGTCCGAGAGAGTTGCCTCAGCAGCAAAGCACAAGCGGACACGGACGCTGTTGAGTCCCGTCTCCCGCCTTGATGAAACCGGGAATTTGCAGTCCCGAGGGGTCCCCGGAGCGCGTGGAGGGACCCGCGGCAAGGAGCCGACAGAAGACGATGGAGACCGTGACGGCCCGGAGCGGGAGCCGGTGTCCGCCTCTTTTTCTGCTGCTCCTTCTCGGAAGCAGCTGCCACATGTTGCACGGACAAGGTAAGCGCTTCATTCCCAGAAGTCCTGGGTTCAAATGTCACCTGATGCACTGAACATATATGTATGTTGATATATGTATTTAGATCCATTCACACTGTAGGTGTTTAAAGGGCGACATTTTGACAAAGTGTATTGCATGAAAACACTTGACAGACTCATTTGTCACTTGCACCATGGTGAACAGGGGTGAAGTGAGATGATGCCTCCTCAACGGGAAACAAGGGTGTGATTTATTAGACCAAGGAGAACGGTGTGCCTGTTAGTTGGGATGTGTCCCTGCAGGAGGGTAACACAGAGGGGGGTTATGGGGCCAACAACAAGGTTTCACTGTTAATGAAGTCAGGTTTATTGTTTGTGGGGGAGGTATACCTACTAGACTGAATGTGTAAATGATGTGTTATTGTTGTGACCCATGGATTGTAGGGTCATGATTGTAGGATTAAGGTATTGAGGATGTGTATGGGAGGGGTGTTACAGTTTCCAAGCATCGATAATCCCCCTCTTAGTCAATGACCTGCTTAACTACAGCATATACATTGTGTATGCATTTAAGTTGTGCTGGCAGGTGTCCAGATTAGTGCCTGATTTGTTGTTGCAGAAGGTTTAGTGTTTGGACTAGTTGTTGAATACAGCATCAGGAACTGCCTGGGGTAATTGTGCGTTGCCATGTTTTTTTCTTCTTCTTCTTCTTTTCCAGCTATAGAGAGAGAGTGATGGTGAGAAACTGTGGACATTTGTGTTTTTTTTGTGTGCATGCATCTCGTGCGATCGTGCTAGAAAACCAAAGCACAGAAAAGGTCAGGTTGGTGTCAGCACACCGCTTTCTCTGGGTCACAGATGGCGTGGTGGGCTCAATGTAAGGCTGAGACTTGGGGGTTATGTGGAGGAGGGGTCTTAGGAATGTCTGTGCATATATATATATGTGTGTGTGTGTGTGTGTGTTAGAGGTGGGGGTGAGCTATTTGTGAGCGCGTGGAGAATGTGTGTGCCGCTTAAATGTAGGAAGATAGAGGAGGGAAAGAAAGTGAGAAGGAGGGAGGCAGTGTGGCGAAGAGGACAAGGAGGGAGAGGGGAGTGGCAAGGGAGGCGGGTGAGAATATGAAATGGACTGTGTGTGGGGTGGGGGTGGGGTGGGGGGGGTGGAGAGGGAATGCGTCGCACCGTGCTTGTCAATCAGAAAGCTGTGTCTGCAGTTCAATCGATGATGACGGTATGACAACACCTCTGTGTGTGTCAAAAGTTGCTCTCCTCTCCTCTCCCTTCTTCTCCCAGTCGTCACACTCTCCCTCCTCCCCCCTCCCTAGGTGTTGAGAAGGAGGTGGGAGACGGAGGGATGGTGTGGCTGCAGAGTCAGCTCCTTTCGTCCTCCTCCTAATGTCAAGGTCTCAGTACCAGCACCCGCGTTACCACAACCCCCCCCCCCCCCCCCCATTCCCCACTCGCAGGCACACCAACCCCGTCCAGCTGTCTGCTGTGAAATGTCTGTACCTCAGGATGGCTGGCAGGAGTTGTGTTGGTCTATGCGTGTGTGTGTGTGTGTGTGTGTGTGTGTGCTGGGGTAAGGGGTGAATTAATTGAAATTAGTGAAACAGATGCGGGACAGGGTTGGTGGAGGTGGAGAAGGGGGGGGGGGCTTATTGATTTGATAAGCTGTGCCAGGCGGCCAATCGAAGGCCGTAGATTTCCCAGGTTCCGACCCCTCTATCCCCGGCATTTATTAGGACGTTTTATTTTAGGAGGAAAAGGATGAAATTCATGAGCCAAGGTTGAGCCTCCTGATCTCTCCCCGCCCTTCTCTCTTGTCCCCCCCCCCCCCACACCCTCTTTCACTCTCTCTCCCGCTCTTTCTCTCAGTCAATCGATGCCCACACCCCCTCCTCATAAATGTGAGGTTTTATATGAGCCAACTCTCGTCTCTGGGAGCACATTTAAATAAGCTCATCGATTTTTCATTTTAGAGTTTAAGTGACGGCAGCATTTTACTGTCTCTCTCCTCCCCCCCCCCCCCCCCCCCCGCCTTTCCTCCACCTCTCATCTGCTCAACTCTCCACCCTCGCTTCTTTATTCATAACGTACCCCCCCACAGCCCCCTCCCTGTCACTGAGTGGGTACTGCTCCACAGCTGTTTGACTGATTCACATTTCCAGCATGGCTACAGACAGAGCCTCACTCCAGACTTTATCTTCTGACTGAAGTCAAGGATGGATCAAATCTAGTTTGTTTTAAAAATGAAATCATACGTCACCAACAGAGTCCAGAATACTTTGACAACTGTTCAGGGTTTTCCTGAGAATAGCCTCGTGTCATTTCGACAGCCGCGGATTTTGATATTTTTGACATGATTTACCGACATTTTTAGAAACCCAAATCACAGAGGACCACATAACACTTCAAATGACACAAAAACATTAAAATGTTCAAAGTCAGAAGGGGTTCACACAACAACAGCGATATGGACCATTAGGTTCATAATACGTGCTGAATTATTTTGTCCCAGATGCTAATGTGGATAATGATAATGGTCGATAAGTAGCCAACGTGTAATGAAAAAATACTGCTGGTCGTCATTATTGCTAACCTTGCCCAAGGTAATTGCATTAAAATGTGGCTCGAGCATCCCAGCTGGAAAAGCATTGCACTTCTCTCGTGTCTAAAAAACTAAATGGCAGGTCGCAATGCTGAGGGCTTCTGATAAAGCTTCTGACTACGAATTTGAAAGTTTTCTTCAACCAGGCCAAGCGAAGACTTGCTGACCCACTTAGTGGATCTATCGGTGTGATTAGGGTTGATATGACACATATCATTGGCTCGACTAAGCCAATGCTTGATGCTGATTGGACCGCTGGGCATGCTTAAGTGAATTGAGGTCACCGATAGGACGTTCGGATGGTGGGCTTGGGAGAGTTCTGAGCGTGATGTCAAAACCCAAATCAAATAGACTAGCGTAGAGCTTCACACACACACACACACACACACACACACACACACACACACACACACACACACACACTGACACAAAGTCCTTCTCTCACATCAGTGTCAAACAGCGAAAGCAGACGTGGACATTTGCTTAACCATGTTCTAATGAGGAGAGGGTAAATGAAAAGCCTTGTCAAACTGATTACCATCGTCCACGCTGCACAACCTTACAGTGACTTTTCCACCTCTCTCACACTTGTGAATCTTATGCCAATTTTCTTTTTTCATCATCTCCCACTTATGGTCTGATTTGTCAGCATTTGCTCGCAGCTCATAAATTCTGCTCATCGATATTTTTAGAGCAGTCGTGAGTTTGTATTAGAGGCTGTTTGCCACCAGAATCATTGCAGCGCGCTCCATTACTGCAACCTGAGCATTGTGATGTACTTTAAACTGTACGTTTACAGCTTGTTACACAACAGCTATACATGTGTGATTTATTTGCCCCCCCCAGACATGACATTGTGTGTTCATTTAAGTTGCCCTTTTGTGCTGGCAGGTGTCCAGATGAGTGTGTGGCTCGTGGTTGCAGAAGGTTTACTAGTTGATGAATACAGCGTCAGGGGCTGTCTGTGAACATGATGCGTTGTTTTTTTTTCTTCTGGAGAGTGATGGAGAGAAACTGTGGATGTTTGTGTGTGTCTTTTGTATGTGTGCTGGCTACACAGTTATATAAATATGAATATATATATTTATATATAGGCTCTTTCTTCGCCCACAGGCACAAATTTAATCTCACATTCAAGTAGTTTGAATTTTGGAGGCCTCAAGAGAGACTTTGCTCACTGATGGATTGTGTGTGTGTGTGTGTGTGTGTGTGTGTGTGAGCAAGCGATGGAGGATGAGACAGTGTGAATGTGTGTGTGTGGGAGTGTGTGATAGACGTCAGGTTAGTCAGGTGACAGGTCTAAGAGGAAGTGAGGTCCCTGGTCGACTCCCTTATTTCCTGACTGTCAGGAGAAACAAATCACCACACTTCCACAGTCACCTGTACGTGTCTGTGTGTTTGTGTGTCTGTGTGTGTCTACCTGTCTATGTGTGCACACTACATACAGTATATGTTGCTGGCAGATGTGTGTGTGTGTGTCGGGTTGATGCTAACCCTCTATCACTCCTAAGTGTTTCTTCTCAGAGCAGAAGAAGTATCAGCTGTAGAGAATCAGCCAGAGCCTCCTGATGGAAAATAATCACCTGTGTGTGTGTGTGTGTGTGTGTGTGTGTGTGTGTGTGTGTGTGTGTGTGTACAAAGTAGATTGCAGCAGGTACATGTATCCAATCTTCTTTTGTTCACATGTACTCTCAAAGTAGTTTCTGTGACTGAGCGAGCCTGTACATTGTGCCGGTTAGATCATTAAGAGGTCAGTTGAGTGTTGTTTCCTCTCCATCAGTGTCACTTTTGACAGTGGTCAGTTCAAAGCAAATATTTAATATAAATATAAGGTAAAGATATAATTGCCGACAGCTTTGTGTGTGTGTGTGTGTGTGTGTGTGTGTGTTTCGTGTTTCTGACCAGTCTGACTGGTTTCCCATCTTTGTGAAAAGATGCATTTTATGGGAGTTTTACACAAAAACATCCTTCAGAGCTTTGAAATATGAGCCAAGTGCACTCTGGCCTCTCTCTCTGTCATTCCGCTATCCCGCCATCTCTATCTGTCTTCCGCTATCACTTCTCTTCTTCTTGGTTTCTCTTTGTTGCTACCCTCCCTGTCTCCCCATAAGAGACTAAAGCATCTATTGCTGCAGGCCACACAGGTGGAATGGAGGCTGTTTTGCTGTTCAGGCCTTGGTGGTGTTTATTATGTAAGATAGGGGGAGGAGGTTGCTATTGATCTGCTGTCTGTATACGTGTGTGAGGAGCGAGGGAGGGGGCGGTAGTGCTATAGAACAAAAGCTTATCGTGTACTTTTCAAGATCGTTGTACAGTGACACGTCCAAACAAAGCAGCAAAACAGGAACTCTATTGATTGACTGAACTGCAGGACGTCACAAAGCAAAAAAGACTGACGGACACACATCCAGATTGGCAGACGAACAGAGAGATACATGCATGTGTGTGTGTGTAGACACACACACACATTCACAGCTTTTGCTTCTTAACTTGAGTGTAGGTAAAGTTAAAATCCATGATGACACTTATTAAAGTAACACTTTGACACGTGACAATCGTCTTTAGGTTTATTCTTGGATATGAAAAATATACAAACAAAAATATGAAACATTCTGTAGTTCTAGGTTCTTAAATGTGAAGATGTGCATTTGTCTGAACAGCTTTGGTGAAGTACGACGAGGAACCTGCCTCTCCTGGTCTGACCCTGAAAACAATGTTTTATTCTCTAATGTGGAATGTCTGACATCATGGCTGTAATGTCAAACACAAGTTAACAGAACATGCATCTTGATGGTGACCTACAAATGCAGATTTTTTTTTGTGCAGCTTGCTTGAGGGCTACTGCTGCGCCCGGAAGTATTAAAGTAAGATTGTTTGAATTCGCTGACTAGAGATCGTATTAGTCAGGAAGAGTCAGAATGAGACTGTAGCTGTTACTCTCTAATTTAATAAGACCTCTGGCTGTTGTGAAAGCAGAGGGACTACAGGGAGTTGTAGTCTGAAGAAAAGTTATTTTCTCTGTTGAGGAGTGACGCCGTGCAGATTAATAAAGGATCCGCTGCACTCACACGGAACTATAGAGCACGTTTACTCAAAAGTAATAAGTCAGTATCACAGCAGCTTTTTGAACTCAATTAGATTAGCAGAAGGTGAATTAACAACAACTGAAAAAAACACAACGTAAACATCTTTGTAAATGACTTTACCTGTGTTCTCCTCTGAGGACAAATACAGAACATTTAGTATTTCTGGTTTCATGATGGCGCCCCCTAGAATACCACTCAATGTAGTCTATGTATACGATGCACAGTTAGGCAGACCTTCAATGTAATATGTAATGCAGGTCCAACTGTAAGATGTGTATTGAGGAAATATAGTGGAATCAAGAGCCTCTCTTATACTTTCTAAGTCTGTACATTAATGGAAAAAAGAAACATCTGCCGGTATAACACGATCCTGTGATAAACCCCTGCTATATGACCTATAATATTACAATAAAGCTCAATCAACACCTCATTAACCGACTGAACACTATAAGCTTAACTAAGAGGGGATTTACTTGATGACTCGTGTATCTAGTGCTGTGCATAGACACATTTAGTCAAACATGTGAATGAGGCACCCAAAAGCCTTGACCATCATCCTTCAATAATTTACTGATATGATTTTATGTCTTTTTTTTTTATATTCTATTTTTGGCTGACTGTTCCTATTCGAGACCTTTAGGCCTTTTCTTCTTACAGCATCTCATAAAAAAAGACGAGAGAAGCAAGGAAACGAAAAGTCACAAAACACCTTGTCAACTGTGAAAGGTGTATATAGCGTCTATATATATATATTTCAAAATGTCATACAAAACGTGCACATTGGCACAACAGATTCTTGTTGGTGTGAATGTTTTTTTTTATCTCGCATCACTGCTTTGTTCTTTGTTTTTGGAGATAAGCCGTGTGTGATGAATAGTAATGTCTCTTTCTGAGTGTGTTTTCGATGTTTGCAAAAATAAGCTGCAGTCAGAGAAAGATGAGACGGGAGCTAATAAATGAAAGCAAGAGCCACTGTGACGGTTTCATCACAAGTAGTACATGTTATGAGGCCTAATGGTATGAAGAACTTTGAACCCAGCGAGGTGCAATAAGCAGTGCAGGACCACAACTATCTGCAACGAGGATTCATCTCCAAACAAGTCATTATCTGGCTTCCACATGTGGGAAAAAGTGTTTGTGAAACTGACTTCGCCCCAAGCACTGCAGGTCTGTACTTTAACTTCCATGATTATATTAAATATGACATATTTATCACCAAGAAAAACATAACCATGAGAGCCTTTTTGCTTCCTTTCCTTCTTCCCCCATGGTCACACTTCACTTATTACAGTAAGATACATGTCAGCAGATGTTAACCAAAACAGTTGCATAGCTAATTCAATATTTACATTGTGATAGAGGTTCATGAGGGAACACTTTTTGTGCTTTTCATTTTTATGTATCAATAGTTTAATTGAACTCTTCCTGTGCGTTAGCCTCTCGTCTGAGCTTTTGAACATAAATCCTTTTCCCCACACCTCATTAAGAGGCCTTCGCGACATCTGTTCTGTTTCGCACAGACTTGCCGTCATCAACCGTTTATCTTCTGAAACAGGAAAATCGAGTTAAGGAACGAGCGCCGTGACACATCCAGCGGGTGGGGGCGGAGCGGATATTGTGAGCAACGTATCCGAAAAAACGACACTGAATAGATAGATACGCTTATCGCAGAATCTCGTACGTTATTATTGTAAGCAGATGTATTCAAACATATTTGTCAGGCACACATGCATGTCAGTATCTCTGCAGGGACAGCCTATAATATTGCAGATACGGTGGTCAAAGTGTTTCCTGATATACATGATTTTCAAAATAATATACAGTACAATACATGTGTTCCACTTGCATGCATTTAGTACTACATAAAGAATAATATATACATATATATATGTATATAAAACCACATAGAGAGAGAGAGATAATAGCAGCAGTTTATTCATAAGATATATTTACGTGCTCTCTGTTTTCTGAGAATATTTTGACAGTTTATGAAACTAAAATATGATGTTTTACTCGCATGTTACAGTCCATCCATACTGAGTCTTTTTTTTTCAAATGTGGATTCATGGAATCCCAAAAGGTGTTAACATGTTCACCGCTGAAAAACCACAGATGTCAGGTTCCTGTGACATGCACAAGGCAATCTAGGAACAGATTTATTTTTACACGAACAACTGGTGGAAATAAACTTGCAGGTGGCTGGAGATACATCAGAGAGACCCCCCCCCCCCCCCAAACACCTGGGAAATGCCTTTAAAACCCCAGCCTTGTACTGCCAGTCATTTAGTGGCAGCACTAGATTAGTTGAGGGCTCAAGAGCAGTCTCACAGGGGGGTGAAGAAAGCCACTCTCTCTTTCTCTCTCTCCCTCACCGAGAATCTTTCAGTCGGTATTTGGATTCAAACTGGCAACCTTCCAGTGGATCATACCCGGGGCCGTCTCTCTTTGTGCCACTGCACTTTCTCTGTGCCGATCTCAGATACTCTCTATTTTTTTCCGTCTGCGTCTCACTCTTCCCCTTGGCCTTCAGCGTGGCTGTAGTCATTCACTGTGACATTGGCAGGCCGTGAAGTGATACGGGGTGAAGATTGCTCAGTTGAAGAAACATGAAATGTGCCAAACGCACCTGGTTGAGGCTCTTTATTTGTTTGTGTGTGTTTTCATTGTGGTGGAGCCATCGAGCTATTTGAATAAAGGTCTTTGCATAGTGAATCGCCGGTCACAGCATATTACCGAGGCCAGGCTGGGTTTGATAGGAGTGCACAGCATTGTGTGTGTGTGTGTAATAGAGCTGCATGATTTACTTGTTCAGTCCAAAGGCTTTACGCTGCTGCAGGTGTGTGCTCTCAGCTTGCAGCGTTTGATCTGCCACAGGTGTGTGTGTGTGTGTGTGTGTGCACACCTGTCTGCGCATGGTGATTTATGGTATGGGCTCAGAGCGAAAAAGACCCTTTTTGATCTCATCCAGGAAGTACTGTACTGTATGTATGTATGTGTGTGTGTGTGTGTGTGTGTGTGTGTGTGTGTGTGTGTCTGGCCAGAGGTTTTTAGCTTCGCCCTTTGATCCAAGCTAGAGGTGGGCATACCTCTGTGAGGAGCCAGCCAGCAGCAGCATGGAGACTTGGCTTTGCGCTACAGAAGTGTGCGAGTGTGTGTGTGTGTGTGTGTGTGTGTGTGTGTGGAGGAGTGAATATGGCCACAATCAAAGTGGTGGGACGTGTTTGTGCTGTATGTATATGTGCAGTAGTGCATGTTGGCATCAGTCTCATCAACGATACGCTGTCTGAGCTCTCCTCAGTCTGTGGCTCTGCCTTTTTAAATGGCTTGTTACATAAAATGGCCAGAGAAACCGATTACCTTTTCTTTGAAGCGTTTCTAGACACATAAAGGAGGGTGAGCTGTGAAATCCACAACAACAATGCCTTACAGAAGCACACGCTTTCTGTAAACAGTGGCAAATCAATTTCCCTCCCATTTCCTGTAAAAACACTATTATGTGAATACGTCTACCTGTCTATATCGACTCAGCTTGACATCCTGTCAGGAGGTGGAAGTGCTGCACCGGTAGCTCATTTCCCAGGTAAAATGATCTACCGTATTGCACAATAGCATGTTTTCAAAAAAACTAAATATATAGAGAAATTAATTCTTATTTTATTACCACCTTCTCAGGCCCCAAATCAGATGAGCGGTGTGTACACACCATCAGCTGTATGACCACCTGACTTTTTACGGTATAATCAGGAATCACATTCAAACAAACACAGGGGAATCTTCAGAAGCGCTCCTTTAGTTTTGGGCCATTGCTATATAGGCTGGTGGATATGCTGGCTATGTGGTGCGGCTGTACCTCTACCTGCTGGTTCTCCTCCCTTCACAACACCAGCCGGTTCTACTTAGCTTAATATTACTGTGCTGGCACGTTCGTCTCTGTGTAACAGGCTGTTCACTCAGAAGCAGGGACAATGAACTGGCACTTTTTGCCTGCGCCAAGTCAAACCATGCCGCGTTGATTTTTATTTCCATTACCAGTTTATAGGCGTCAAGTTGTGCGGAGTAGAGTAGAGCCCAAGATGGACCATTTCTCCACCTGCATCCGTGGAGGAGACCAGAGAGAAAGAGGTTTTTAGAGAGAGTGTGGTCAGCTCTCAGTACTTTGCTGAATCTCTGTGGTGTAAAGTTTAGTTTCTCTTTCAGCTGTATAGGAGTTGTGTTAACTCACTGCTGTATAAACCCAAATTTCCAAATTTGTCCACTTCATAATAATGTTTTTTAAATAACAAATAAAGGAACATTATCGAATAAGCAAAGCCTTGTTAGCTTTGTTGATGTTCAATAAAAACAAGTGCAAGAAGAAATAGCCAGATGTTAGATGAGGAGCTGCAGACAACAGGATCTTACTGCCTCTCTGCAAACAGCTTCAACGGCTTTACCTGCTGTGCTGTGTGATGGAAAAACACTCGCAGCTCAAATAAGTGGGGTCTTTTATTGTGAAAAACGTATAGGAGAAGAAAATGTGTTTGTGCAACGTTTCACAGCCGTTCCTTTCAGCGCTAATCACAGCCATGGATCAGCCTGCTGCTTTTAAACTACACTGACTCAAGGAAAGTGCGTCATCAGTTAAACACCCACCTTCATGCAGGTAGCCTTATTGTAAAGACGAATGCGAAATCCCTGCTGAGTCAAACCGAGTGAAGCCAAGCCAGCGCATGTGTATGGAAAAGGCCGAATAAGCTGCTATTCATTGTGACTGAGACCTGGCGTTGCAGCCACACGTTGAGCTACTGTACAGGGATTTAAAAGGCGCCCAGTAGCGCTGCAACGATTGCAATTGTCTTAGTACATACGGCTAACTTTATCTAACAGGTTTAACTTCCAATGAAGGAAACAGGTGCAACATATCTGTCCAACAACACACCTAATGTCATGTGTGTGTGGCTGTCCCGTGTGCTGCAGCTGCCACTGTGCACATGGTGTGTGTGTGTGTGTGTGTGTGTGTGTGTGTGTGTGTGTGGGGCTGTGACATTACACAGCTGGCTGGAGGGCGATTGCAGGAAGCTGAATATCACTACTAACAACCTACTTGCTGTTGGCTATATCCTACGTCATTACCAGCAAATATCACAATACAAAACGTGTGCTTTCTGTTTTAACAGTACAAATGTCGGAAGATAGCAAGTATGCTACTCAGCCATCTTTTAAGCGGTTACTTCTCCATTCTGATCTCAGTGAGTTTACATGACGTAGCAGAAGTGCATATGTAACGACGTCATAGATGGACGCTCGGACATCGGCACCAACAACTGCCTGGTTTGGTTTCGGACTATGTAAATGAAATGTTCACGTTTAAGACTCAAGATTGTATCTTTGCACTTTGTATTGAAGTACGTGGTCTCGTGGCTTGTATAGGTGCATCATCTTCACTCAGGGAAACGGCCTCCGTATCCGTCTCTTCATCAGCCTGGGCGTTTTAAAGTAGGCGGGGCTTCAGGAAACTGGATAGCTTTAACTATCAGTGAGTTTACATTTTCACAACTCAAGTGGATTTTGCTCATTTGGAGCAAGAGTTCATCGTTGAAATGCTTTTTCTAAATGAATGGTCTCAATTGAGTAGTGTGTCTCCTTAATGTGCATGTATTCTTCCTGTGTGCTCAACTCAGGGGTTTTGACTGACATGGGGTTGAGTAGATAATAATCAGGATGAGAGGGAAATGAATGGGCACGTATTAGAAGATCTACTGCTGAGAATAAAAGTAGTCAAAGAGAGATAAATATGTAGTTTAAAGAGAAAGGAGGGGGAAAGAGAAGAGGTTGTCAGTTATGGGGTCACTGTAATAGATGGATGAGAGACGGCGCAGAAATGAAACGACGTAATCAAAACAGAGCCTAAGATTCTTAGTCAAGACAGATGAAGTGAGTTCCTAAAAGAGAAAATAATTTGCCGGCTAATGGACTCCCTTTATCTATTTTCTTCTTTACCATTCGTCAAATTCCCCTCCTGCTCGCTTGATCTTTCTCTCCGATCACATCGCTCCCTGCGTTACGTCTTTCTCTCCATTCCACCACTTATTTCTTTCCTCCACTCTCTGTAATTGGGAAGGGGCAGTGCACGTACATTCATCTCATTAAGTGCATACACACACACACACACACAAACACAAACACACACACACACACACCGTTCTCACAGACATTTTGTTATCCTGTTGTGAAATGAACGTGTGTGTGTGTGTGTGGATTGAATCATCCCTCACAGGAATCCACTATATCTTGTGAATGTGGGAGTAGAGCGAGAGAAAGGCAAACAAATGGAAATAAAATGAAAGCATTCAAGCGAAAGAGAAAAATGAATTATCCTGTTTGTCTGTTGATGCAAACCATTCAGTAGCAGCCTGTGCCGTGCCGCTGTCGAGTTTGTGAGCACATCAGGACACACACACACACACACACACACACAAAGATACAAACACTCTCATACTCTAAGTCATCTTGAGTTATATTTCAACCCGGTGGCTCAGCTGTGTTTTTACTACCGTGGTTGTTTGACTCAGCAGAACGCTCATCACAGGCAACAATGGCGCTCAGTGTTTGGTGTGACTTTCAGCCCGTCACCACATCACTCCACTGGACCTGACATTTATCTCTCAAATGCTTCTGTGTGCGTTTGTGTGTCTGCAATGCAAGCTAGCAATAGAAGAAATGATGAAATCATCATCATCACAGAGAGGAATTATCAGAAAAAAAACATGCAGGATTAAATTACACACACACACCACGTATTTATAAAATGTATATTTATATTTAGTTTCTTCTATTCCTACTCATTGGTGTGTTGTAGTTTAATGATGCAGACGTACGCTTTACTTCCTAATTGGTGAGTAACACTACATTCTTCATGCAGACTCCCTTTAGATTACACCATGCATCTTGTGCTGCTTTCACCTGACAGCAAATAACATCTTTAATGAATTTTACATTTTAATTATCCTTTCTTATGGAAGAGGACGGGGGCATTTATCAAATCGGGGACTTTTGAGACAAAAGAGTCGTAAAACGAGCGTAAATGATGACTCTGCGTTTCCCCCCTGAGAACGACTTTGTTCCTCAGGAGCAGCGTGCAGAGCCAGGTTGATGTTATCGACGCTGCTGAACCGTGCAGTCTATCAAAGGTTTATAGAGTAGTCAATTTCATTATAGGGACGATTATTAGCCAAAATCCACTGTGTTCTGTAAAGAGTTTACAGCCTCACAAAAACATTTCTAAACAAGCTGTAATAGAGCACCTATGTCAGCACATTGAAGAGGTTACTTTATATGGGATGTCGTGGGTTTTTGTTGCCAACTGTACTTTGCTTCTAATATTACTTCACATGAACAATGATTTTGATGTTTTTTGAAGTGTAAATTCACCTCAAAATGGACATTGTCTTCCCTTGAAAGTATATTTGTGGTCCCGCGTGTTCACGTTTGGGCTGCTGCGCAGCACAGTGATGTTTCCCGGGATAGTCTTTGTGACTCCGTGTTTGTTCCTCTCAGAAGCTGGCCTCCACTCTCCGCTGGGCCAATTAAACTGTCTGCTCTTCATAAAGAGGAAGAGAGGAGCTGATGTGATTGGTCCTTATTGAGGCTCACACAAACCCAACCTGCTGATGCTGCAGTCCTACTACTACTACTACTACTACTACTACTACTAATAATACACTCAGCCTGGTCCAAACATCGTCCACACTGCGCCTGCAGTGTCATGGTTGTGGAAAAACATACTTTGTGACACTTTGGGTCTGAATTGATTTAATGTGAGGATACAATAACTGATACAATAACTGCTGAAGTGTGTGTGCGGTATAGCTCCGGGCCTACAACAGATGAAGGTGCCCAATTAGTCAGGTTTAACACTTCTTTAAAGGGGAGTATTGACTCATGTTCGAAACCCACGATGAGACTGTATTGGTTTTTGGACAGTACTTGAGATAAGGCGATGTGGGAGAACACACACGTAATCAATTACACGGTAAAACATTCATTCACTGCACAAGAAGAGACACAGAAGAGAGATTATCGGCTACAGTGATTGATATTTTCCTCAGGAAAAGCTGTGATTGATATGTTTAAAGTTAGATTTGGCCCTCAGCGCCTGAGCGATGTTGTGTGGCTCTCAATAGGACGACCCCGGCCTGTCCTGCAGTCCTCCAGGTCCCTGACACGACTGTCTTTAAGTGAAGCCGCGAGGACTGTTTACCTCCACCACAGCGCCGGGCTCGGCTCGGCTCTTCGTCCTGCACTCATGGGCAGCCCGCCCACCTGCTCAGCTTTTTTGAGAGCCAATTTGTGCCAATCTACGGTGAATGTGTCACGCATGGACAAAACAAGGTCTGACTTGCCCAGCGAAAAACCACAAATTCTCATGCGGCCCGTGTAACACTGGTATTCCAACAGCAATCTATAATAGTTCTCTGTAATAATATGATAGCGTTCTCTGAAAGGCAGCGTGTGGGTTTTGCTCCAATAATCCACTGTTCTAAATGTCAGTACACGGCTCGAGGCAAACATTATGCTGATTACTGCTACCATCATTTCCAAACAGCTCCTCGTGCCTGGCAAACACACCTTGAATGGCCTCTATGAGTGTGTGTGTGTGTGTTTGGACTTGGGATTCACTGTTCAGTATAATTATTGGCAAAATCTACTTTATTATGTGCTTTCAGAGTTACTTTATCTGACATAGTGGCTTATTAGGATGTCACTTGCTCATCAAGGTGTGTGTGTGTGTGTGTGTGGCTTAAGTATCAGAGCGTTGTTGTGCATCAGGTGTGTGGATAATTGCTGTTTGTGTATGTGAATCGGCTTTTAAACCGCCTGCTTTCAACATGCTTAGCACACAAATCGCTGCTGCAAGAGTCCCTAAATCCTCCGCCCCCCCCCCCCCTCTCTCGCTCTGCCACTTTCCTTACCCCCCCCTCCATTCTCACCTCGTGGTCCTCCCGTCCATTGCCTGTCTAAATCTAATTAGCTTGCATCATGGCTGTGTACGGCTTGTATAATGACACAGCTGGCCCTTTCTCTCAGTACGCACAGTCACACTCGCGCAGCAGACGTACGACGCGTATATTGTCGCGACTGAATGGAGCGAGGGAGGTGCATGCAGGGGGTGCTTTTTAGTTCATGTGTGTGTTGGTGAAGGAACAATACGGTATTTAATACACGCTCAGTTTATTTGTCGGCATCCTCGTATATTTCCCCCAACACAATGAGAAACATATTGAGCTAATGTATCCCAAAAAATGAAGATCATTTATGAATAAGCCAACTGTGGGCACAAGCAGAGTTACAGCAGCTATCAAAGTTATACAGACGGAAACAAACAACACACACAACAACATGTACGCACATATGGGTTTATGAGTACTGTATATGGATCCACTTGGATGGAGAAAAACTGTTTTATTCTTCAGTTTTTCAATTTTCTGCTGCACAATTCTGCTGAAACAATAAAATGCATTGTGTTGAACAGACGCTTATAAAGGCAGAGACACACACACACACACACACACAGACACAAACCAGAAGCAGATTTATGTGCTGACCGAATAGCAAGACATGGGTTTAAGTGGTCAGTGGTTTTTCTCATGTTAGCACAATCGTAACAGTATCCATTTTTCATTTTTCTGTCACAACACACGGACAGAACACACACCTTGGTCCACTGTGTGTGACGAGCTTTACTAGAGAAGGAGTGCACGTGAGGTTTACACTCCCAGTAGTTGCCAAAATTTCGAGTTTAGCAAATCCTCCTTTTCCTTTCCCCTCCCTCTCGTGCCCTCTCTCGCCTCATGGACCGACTGTGTCTTTCCATGCTGTCACCCCCCCCCCCCCCCCCCCCTGTGGTGTCACATTACATTCAGTCTGCAGAAACTTTCCTTTTTCATTTCTCCCATCTCTTGCTCTGTCTGTCACCTCCCCCTCCTTTCCTGTGACTACTTCCCTTTAATCTCACTTCTCCTTGTCCCTTTCTCCCTCCGGCTCCATACAAGGGGAAGGGGGGGCGCTAACCCATCCCAGAGGGGGGATCCACTAACTGCACCCTTTGGCACCAGCTGTCTGTCTGAGGCCTGATGTATGTGTACTCTTGCATGGCTCTGGGTGAAGGTTTTCCCTTGTGAGTGTGTGAGAGATGGAGTGAGTCAGAGGAGAGGGTGTTTGGTGAATGTGGTTTTGGTAACTCTATCTTGGACGACATGCAGCTAAAAGCATTAGGTTATAACAACTGCCAGGCCTGGCAGCATCGGACGGGGCTTTGGGCAAGGATGGAAGGACAAATGGGGTGTGGTGCCTTACAGCTGTGTGCGCGCCTGTCTGCGCGCGTGTGTGTGTGTGCGTGTATGTGCGTGTGTGTGTGTGCGTGTGCTAGTAGCACTTTCCATCAACGCCAGTCCCTGTGTGAGCACTTAGTAATTATGGTGGCCCAGAGTTGTTAATTTGTGTAATCAGTGTTTAATTGGCATTGAGGAAAACACATTAATCAGACTAGAATAAGTCTCCGGCTTCTTCATGCAGTCATTCATTTGTCTTCTTCAATCACCCAATCACAGGCTGCCGGGGAGTCTGGCACACCGGTTTGCAATCACAGGTTCCACTAAAGCAGAAGGATGGAACCTCGCTGGTCTCACCAGGTCGCCACTTTACGAGTGTTATTTCAGCAGTCCACACAAGTTTGTTCTTCAACTTCAGGTGTGTGTGTGTGTGTGTGTGTGTGTGTGTGTGTGTGTGTGTGTGTGTGTGTGTGTGTGTGTGTGTGTGTGTGTGTGTGTGTGTGTGTGTGTGTGTGTGTGTGTGTGTGTGTGTGTGTGTGTGTGTGTGTGTGTGTGTGAGGTATAAAGGTCTTGAAGCTGTAATGCTCTCCAGTGCATGAGAGCGTTCACATGTGGGTGGATGTACCCTTTTCGTCGATGTGCGGCACTTTTGTGTCGACACGTGCTGCACCTATAAATGTATCTTATCCTCTGCAGACAGGATGCACACACACACACACACACACACACACACACACACACACACACACAAACATGAAAGGAGAAGTCGACTGTAAACAGACAGGCTATCAAAGCCGTAAACCCACAGCAGCGGGAACGATGACACATTTCAGTGAGCGGAGAAAAAGCCTCGGCACAACTTTTCTCACTCTGGCTCTTAAACGCTGCTGCTGGCCTACAATCGATATGTTTAACAACTCTCATCCAAACACAAACACACATCACGCATACGGGTAGGATTCTAAAGTCTAAGCTGAGAGCCTGGAGAATTAGGGGATTTTACGTATGGATGAATATAACACAATGCCATCTTACATGGTGTGGAACTTTTCCGTGTCTGTGTCTGTCAATATGATCAATCTTTTTTTCCTTTTTTGACGCGCAATACCCGCGTTCTGTGTGAAGGCAGTCATTACAAAAGCAGCAGTTAGAAAAAATACATTGACGTGTGAATCAATCGCATGAAAAGAAAAAAAGCCCATTATGTGTAAAGGCCTTAAAAGGGTAGTTATTAATACTGAACTTCTCTGCCAGGAGAGTGTTGCTTCGATACAAGTCAAAGATAGACACACAGTGGAGTCTAGATTCTAGCACTGTAGTACAAATACTGCTTTACATTTTGGAACACACCGCTGACATCTGATAGATACAAGCTACACCTGCCACGTCAGCTCTGATTGGGGATCTTATGAATGAAACGAACTCTGCTCTTCCACTTTAAGAGCTCCGTACGCTCCAAAATCATAGATTGGACAATTCAATTTAAAGTCTTATTGTCGAGCAGAAGAAAAAAGGGGATTTTTTTTTCATACATTTTGGATGTTAGCGATGCAGTTTTACGTGTTTGTTCTCCCCCAGCATGATGAACCAATCCTAAGAACACACTGGTTGTTAATAGAATAATAATAATTGGATTGAATAGCCTGGTATCTGTACAGCCGGTGTAGCGACGCTTTTGTCAAACTTTTTAAGGAAACCGCAAAAAAAATGAATGATGGGCCTGACAAAGTGGAGTCTGTTTTAATGTGTCTCCAGAGGAGCTGGCGAAGAGACAGGTAGGATGTACTTTCTGCTTTACAATGAGCGCCTGAGACTGAGGTGGAACTCTTTATGCCAGTTATAATGATGGAATTAGACGGGCACATCCTCGCAAGGTGTAACAAACTGCAGCGAACAGTTAAGAGTCACAAGACACGCGACATGACAGGCAATGTTAAGCCTCAACGTCTTCGTCTCAGGAGCTCGAGCGTCTGCTTGAACCCGGCGTGTGTTTGTTTGGCTGGATCAGCGCCGCCGGTGGTTTACCGACCGCCGATGAGTGATTGAGTCGTGGCCCGAGGAGGATGAAGCGGCATCTGGCTAGCTCGTTATCTCGAAGGGCTGCACGTGTTCCTCGACGTGAGGCGCGTTTAGAAAAATTGTTTTTTGTGATGATGCTATTGGATTATCGTACGATAACCCGGAATCATCAAGAGCACTATTATCTGTGGTCTTTAAAAGGGTTTCCATTGAGGTGTTGGTTTAATGGTAGAAGATGACCTCTGACTCCGTGTACACCACACAATCAGCTCTGAAAGGAGCTACCACGTCGCTGTAGCACAGGATTAGAAATGAAGTTTACGTCTCAACCGAGAGCCTCGTCTTCTTGTGTATGTTCGGATCCATCGGCTCTTGCAAACAGACACGATGGCGTTCCTCAGAGGACAGAGTTAAGGCTGAGAATCCACATGCTGAGACTGAGTTACATGTTATATACTTCTATTAATTGAGAAACTTGAATGTTTTCCACATCCCTTGTTATGGCATGGACTCAGATGATTAGTCGAGCTTCAGCTATGTCCAATTTATTGCTTGTGTGTGTGTGTGTGTGTCTGTTTTGGCCTGCCTATTAGCACCATGCAAGAACCAAAGTGCACTTTTTAATTACAGCGCTCAGATAATTTAGAGAGGAGGGGAGAGAGAGCTCAGGAGGGCGAGAGAGGAAGTCGTGGAGGAGGGTGAGTTTAATCTCACAGTTCGTTTCACCCGTTGCGTTTGGTTTTATACTTCCTTTTAAAGACATAAATCACCGATCATCCTCGAGAAAAGGCAGAGCGGGAGAGTGAGCGGCCGCTAGATTTAGCAGCAGTAGTTGTATAATCATATAATCAGATTATAAGTACATTAGCCGTCTTTTTTCCTCTCTGTGATAAAGAGGTAAAAGGAGTAAATGGAGGCCTCGCAGGCGACCAACCGTAGATATATGCATAAACAAATTGGGTCACGGTGGCGTGTGTGTGTGTGTGTCTATGTGTGATTATGCTTCAAGTGAATAAATGTTTATGATTGTCTCTTAAGTACATCTGCTCTCAGAGACTTCACAGTGTTTACCAGCTGCTCACAGTTGGAGCATCCACAAGTAAACAAATAACTCATGAATTCATTCATTTAGGCCCATGTATGTCAGGCTATCCAACCCTAATATTATACTGCTGCCTGTGCCGACATGTGTACCCCGTGTGTGTGTGTGTGTGTGTGTGTGTGTGTGTGTGTGTTTGTGGGTTTTTTGCACAAGTTGTGTTACATCAAGTGTTTACAAGGAAAAGGGAAACTGGATCATTTCTTCTCTCCACTTTCTCGAAGGAACGTGTGAATAAAAGGAGGAGTAGAAAACAAGCGAAGAAAGTCAAAAGGAAAGTTTCTGGTGTTGGTGAGAAGGAATAAAACATGGCGCGCTTTCCTCTCCTTTCCGGGCCAGTAATTCCCTATTAGGGAAAGGCAATCATTTCTTGGGATTTTTACTCCAAATTTGCTGGAAAGAAGCATGAAATGAACCTGCAAATTAAAGTGTTTTGCCCGTTATCCAATACGCACAAATTGAAAGTGCAGTTTTTGTCGCTGCATTTGACTTTTTTTTTTCTAACATCCTCCCCTCGGCCCATACGGGATGTTTGTGCGTCCACACCGTGTTCTGAGGAAAGAGAAAGAGAAGTACAAAAGCGGGAATCATTTTAAAGAACTAAACAACTTTTCTTTTTGTCTTTTTTCGTGGAGGAGCGAGAGGGTGATACAGGAGTCAGTCAGCTAAAGGCAGAGGGGGAATGTTGCTTTGTGTTGCAATCCAGTGTAGGCTGCAGGACTTTATAAATAGACACGGATATGCATCATTGACTCCGGGCTCTATTCTGGTCTTTTCATGTACGTATGGTTGTGGGTAGAATTTTGATTGTTGTAGAAAAGGTCTATTCTGAGGTTCTGCTTGTGAGCGTGTTAAGCCTCTCTCTCTCTGTGTGTGTGTGTGTGTGTGTGTGTGTGTGTGTGTGTGTGTGTGTGTGTGTGTGTGTGTGTGTGAGAGAGAATGGGTAAAGGGGAATATCTATATGAGTGGGTGTCTTCGCACCCTGGCCACAAACAGGAGTGTTAAAACCTCTCTGGCAGTGTGTGCAGAGAGCATTTTCACTCCTCTCCCCTCCATGTATCTCCTTCTGCCACTCACTCCATCCTAGAGGACATGTTCTAAGACATTTACACCCTGGTTCTATCCGTGTGATATCCCCCCCCCCCCTCACCCTCACCCTTGACGCCTGTTTTCTCCACCCATTCGTCTGTTCTCTCCTCTCTCGACACGCATTTAGACACAGCCCACACTCCCAGCTCATCCGCCCATCCCGGCTCTTCCGCCTCCTCGGCTGTCGAACCCTCCTTCCCTCCTGGGTTCAGGTGTGTCTAATCAATGTCTTAAGCTGTTTAATCCCCTCTAGATGCTGCGCTGCCGGGCGCGCGTCTGTCGGCTGGCGCCTGTGTATGCATGTCTGCCTGACTGCGGTGTCCTTGTAGTTAATGCAGACACAGAATGAAAATGAGGGAAGTGAAGGTAAGAACGCCAGAGGGGTGGAACTGCTGTAATCTCCACTAAGAACCGCCGTGGATGAGTGTGCGTGCACAGTAATTAATTTGCCACCAAGTGTCCTGTGAAAACACAAAAAAAATGTTTTTCCAGGAGAGCTTCGTAGTTATCCCTCTTAGATGATTCAGGCCTACACACAAATAGATAGTTTGATCCACAATTCAAAGACATTTTGATGTCATTTACTGGCATTTAATGCAGATTCATCTCAGATTTGATATCTTTTCCTCCATTTGGTATGTAGTGTTTCAGGTTTGAGTGATTTGAAATGAGACCCCATCACATCTTCCAACTTCCTGACGTTTGGTGTCAAGCGCTGAATCAGGAAAACGTCCACTACCACACCAGCAATAGTTTCAATGGTAACTTCCCCTGTGTGTTGTATTCCTGGCTTCCTGTATCAGTGTCATCTACGTTTGGTCTTTCCAACATATGAGCACATTTCATGGTTAATGAAGCAGTTCATGGCCTTCAATGATGGCCTTCAACCGAAAGAAGTTCAGAGCCAATGTGTTTGCAAATAGCATTAGCTGCTAGCATTAGTCACACCCGCCTCACATAGACAGACCGCTGCTGCCTGGAACTCCACCGTCACGCCAACAGAGAGCGTGGAGCTCTGCGGCGCCACCGGCGTCTTTTATGATGCTACAGCAGGTTTTGCAGGCTGCTAGTGAAATGTAAAGACTTCAGGCAGCGTTGGACGCGGTGGAGTCGGACACGTCTTTAATTTGCACCGATGTTTTTGCAGGAAGTGAGACTACAAGTGTATGTCTGCTAATAAGTTACAATTAATGTCAGTACAAAAATGCTAACGATGTATTTTAGGTCATTTAGAGATAGTGTTGCCTTTACATAGCATGGCTACTAGAGAGCACTTAAGTTTATTTTGACTATAGTGGTCAAAATTCATAAAAAAAAACAATGGTACAATATAACATTTTTGGTGTTTTTATATTTGCATGTAAAACAAACCATAGGCCGTTATATATCAGTATGTGCTGTTTTAAATCAATATCGTATCAGCCTCAGAAATAGAATATCAGCCCCGCTGTAGTTGTGTATTTGTGGCTCTGAGGAGTTTAGCAGCTAAACTGTGTGTATTCCTTTACGTGAGGCAAAGGATTTGTTTTTGTGCGCTGCAGTGGACCTTCAAAACACACCAACTGTGCACAGGTACCTTACTTACTTGTAGGGGGGGGGCAATGCCCAAAACTTCGCCCAATGGGAAAAGAACCCTGTTAATTGCTCCAACAAGGAGGACAGTATTCAAGGAAGTGAATGAAACGTCCACCATTAAAGATGAAGTGGTAGAAGGGTTGTTTTTTGAAGCCTTGTGACAGCAGTTAGCTGAAGGCAGGTGGGCTGTTGAGGATTTCAGGGTCCTTCAGTTCTCATAGCTGAGTTTGTAGTCTACTTAGCCAAGTCAATGACAAGGTCATCCAACGCCTCAACCATCACTTATTCTAATCCCAATGCTTTATGCTGATTTATTAATCTCTCTCACTCCCTATCTGTGTGTGTGTGTGTGTGTGTGTGTGTGTGCCCAGGGCAGAGTACAAGCTCATATGTGCTTAACTCTGGTCTCAGTTCAACTCCACTGGATTAGCTCCTGTCCTCTCCTCTCGTCACCCTTTCCTCTTCCTCTCCTCCGCACCAACATGTTCCCTCCGCTGAGGACACATCTGTTCCTGTTGCCCTTCGTATGTATTCATTCACACTTACTGTAGAAAAAATATTTATTTTTTCTCTTCCTCTCCACCAGTCTTTTTCCCCTCTCTTCCTCTTCCTCCTCTCTCTCTCTCCCTGACATATGGCAGTGTGATATCCACAGCCGCAAGGCTCTAATTTATTTAGCTAACGATCTACACCACCTCCCTGAATAGAGAATGAAGGTCTAGTCTCTCCCTCCCTCCTCCTCTCTTTATGCTGTCTAGCTCTGTCTCCCTGCCTCACCTGTTGTTCTGCGCATGTAAACGAGCACACACACACACACACACACACACACACACACACACACACACACACACACACACACACACACACGGTCTTGTTTAATCTAATTAAGCAGGAACATGTTTTCTCAAGCAGGTTGTAAATACTGAGACTGTATTAGTGGAATGAAATTAGGAGCTGCTGCTGTGTGAGAGTGTCATTGTGTGTGTGTGTGTGTGTGTGTGTGTGTCTGCACATATGGATGTTAAGTAAAAAAAAAAAAAGTATGCATGCACGTCTGCACTCGTGCATGTACTTCCTTTTTTGGTAAGTTGTGTGTGTCAGCTGTTAATTGCTACAGAGTTCGGTGCTGGTTGCATGACTGAACTAATGAATCCAACATCATATTAGTGCAGCATGTCTACAAGAGTGTTAATAAAACGCATGTGTCTGTGTTATTAATGTCTGCGTCCTTGTGCGTTAATGAGTTTGTGTGTGTGTGCCGTGCAGTATTTCAGGCTAATATAGGGGGATCAGACCAGATTTGGCTTTTCTACCTCTTTGCTTGACTGCTTCCATCGCAATCTGGCCTCCTCACTCCGTCTCACACATTCTCACCGACACACACTCACACCTTCTCCGGCTCTCAATTGAATCCCTTATTTAACATGTTGGTGCCTAGCGGGGAGATGCACACACCGTGCTTCCATTAGAACACGGCGAATTTCCAACTCCTCAGCTCCGCTTGTTTCCCGTCATCTCCCCTCCCCTCCTGGGAATGGTGAGGCCTGCTCAACGAACGGAGGAAGAGGTCAGAGGAAAGTTTTGGGCCTGTCATGAACAGTTGGCTGCCTCTCCTTGTAGGTATAGCAACAGAGCCACCCGTGGACCGGCTGCTGCTGTGTGTGTGTGTGTGGGTGTGTGTGTGTGGGTGTGTGTGGGGAACAGGGATTGGTGGTTCGGGTCAGTTTCGGTCACATCAAATTATAATGGACTACAAATTCCATTAGTTACTATATTCGCCAGATTACTGATGATCTCTTTTGGGAGCTCTTTAAGCGTTATTAGGGTCTGAATGTGAATGAATGTATTAGTAAGAAGTAGAGGACTCTCTCTCCTCCTCTGTGTGTGTGTGTGTGTGTGTGTCTAAGTAGGCCAGTGTAGCAGTTTAGTTTGAGTCCAGCTCCTAAGAGGCAGCTTAATAAATTGCTTTTTCTCCACATCAAATCAGTGGAGAGATATGTGATCGGGTACTATTTCGTGACTGAGTGTGAGGTGGAGTGTGTGAGGTGTGCATGCGTGCACATGTCTGCGTGTGTGTTGTTTGTGTCAGGTGCCGAATTGAATTGTATTCAGCCTGTTTTAATTCCCTAGACCTAGGAGAAAAAGAAAAATCCGCCTCAGAAGGAAGTCAGGTGTATATAAAGCTTTCCTGTTAAAGGTTGAGCTTCTCTCTCTCTCTCTCGCTCTCTCCTTCTTCATGAACCCCTGTGTAGACATATGTCTCCTTCCATCATATGTTTTATTATTACTTAATTGCCTTTAAGGGATACTTACTTTCTCAATGAGGGCTTACTGAGCTACTAATTAGCTAAGTGTTGTATTTACTCCCAGTTCAACCTGCAGTCATTTTAATTTCTTTATTTAGACCGGCTAGCATTTGTTTGTTCTGTAGTAAGGAGCGCTGCACATTTCCGCTGCACTAGACGTGTATTTAGTTGATTTGTTTACATCTCAAGTTGCAAATGCGAGGCATGTTTCTACCATGTCTTCTAGTGTGTGTTGTATCTACGTGTGTGTGTGTGTGTGTGTGTGTGCATCTATCTGCATATCTGAGCTGTAGAGTTCATTAGCTATAACACTGTACTTTATGGTTTGCTCTCCGGTTGCGGACGCTTTTATTGGACGACTAATTGGCAGTATAGATAGTCGTGTGTGTGTGTGTGTGTGTGTGTGTGTGTGTGTGTGTGTGTTTTAAAGTCGAGGATTTTCATTGTATTACCCCAATGTAGCTGATTGACTCTCACATTCCCGTAACCATTGTTGTCAGCGAATACTGTCAACCGCTTTCATGCTTTTTGTTAGTGTGCGTGATATGGGAGTGCTCCCGGCCGTGTGTTTGTAAGCATGTGGGTGTGTTTGTGCCAGTCACAATGTGGGGCAGGCAGTAGCAGATGCAGATCAATGCATCTATTAGCAGTTATATTGATCTAGAGCTCTGTTAAGCCTCCTAAACGCTGATCAAAAAGTCCTCATCCCCCCCCATCCCCGATCCTTTTTTACGGTCTCCATCATTCTTCTTACTATTGCTCGGAACTAGGCTGAAATGTGAATCTGGAACCTCCTAATACAGCTTGTATGGTTTCACTGCAGGCTGTTGAAATATAGTATCAGCACAATAGGTTTTCCAATCATCCGGTGATACGAGGCATTCATTTCAATTGAGTTCAGACAAGGCTTGTTGCAGCATTGACGCAAAAGTTGCTGAAGTTAATTTGAGTTACAGCAACTACTGATGTGTACAGTTGTTGGTGTTCTTCCCGGCAAAGGAATTGGATTACAACACACTCGCGCACACACTAACAAATAAATACACGCACACACACACACACACACACACATGCAGCCTAACCTCTGGCCAGGGTCCCATCCAAGGTATTAGGGGGTCTTAAGAGGCAGAATTCACTAATGACTTCCTTTATCTCCTACACACAGCTTTAGACCTGATCACTGAGGCTCTACACCCACACACAAACACAGGCTCTCTCTCTCTCTCTCTCTCTCTCTCTCTCTCTCTCTCTCTCTCTCTCTCTCTCTCTCACACACAAACACACACACAACCCTAAATACCATGGGTGGATGAAAACAGAAACGCTACAGTGGTGTTGGCTGGAATTTTTCAGATCAGCTTTCCTTTTTGTACTTTTTTGCGTCTGTTTTGTCTGCACAGCTCACACACAGGCGGTGTCACACTGGTGTTCAGTGGCACATCTGGTCACCCTCATGGTCTGTTTTGATATTAGTCGGGGCTTTTATTTCCACTGTTTTTTGTTTTGTAATTGCAAACGCATGTGCCCCCGTTGTAGAGGTAGAGAGGGGTGAGGGAAATGGGAAAACAAGTTGTCGTAGTAAGAAAAAGGAAGCTTTTGCACAGAAAAAAAAAAATCCACTGAAAGATAAACCCCAGGCATTAAAACGTTTTCTATTTTATTTTGATATTTTTTTTAACATTCTGATGTGTTTTTCAATAGCAATCAGTTTCAACCTTCTGTCACCTTTTTGGTATGGAGGGGAGGGGTTTAAGGGGAGGGGGCAAGGAGAGTGTGATTTACATATAATCTGCATACCAAGAAGAAAACGTCGCTCTTCTGGACACACAGCCCGCCACACACCTAGCAAGCATGTATGTTAAGTCTGTAAGCAATGTTAACTCGTATCAATTAACGTCAGCTACCATCGTTAGATTCTGTGTGAGAATCAACAGCAGAGAGAGAAACAGACCAAGTTCCAGGCAAACAAATACAAACAGGTGAAGCGGTGGGAGACATTAGCGTACGCTAGCTGTGTGGCGTTCTCTTCCTGGTATGCAGACTAGATGTAAACCACACTGTGACGGAGAAACTGTCAGCGTAAAAAATAAAAGCTCACGCTGACAAAATAGCGATATGAAGGAAAAAAAGTATCATTGTCACTGAAAAATGCACCAGAATGCAAAAAAAACATCAAAAAGAAATCAAATAATATCTGATGCCTGTGTGTTATTTTTCAGCGGAACTTTAAATGCTGCAAATGTTTCCTTTTTTCGAATGCCTGATTTTATTTTCAATGCCAAAACCTACTGTCACCGCTCTCGCTCCGTGGAAAGAGCAGCGGCCGCGTGGTTAGGAGCCGAGGCTTGTACTTAAGAAGCTGAGGGATTTGGGGTAATAAGTCGGGTTGGAAGATGAGTCGAGATGCAGAGAGAGAGAGAAAGAGATTTGGGCGGATGAGGGAATGAGGGCGGCTAAGCCTGGTTGCTCATCTCGCTAGCGCCAAACACAAACACACACCAACAACTCCAGAACATGCACTTTTGGACATAATTCCCGAAAAACTTTTTTAATACTCCGGACATGCTT